>SRHC01002946.1:0-23986 GCA_004794325.1 Pomacea maculata | reverse complement strand
CTCCCGTCTGCTAACCGTTGGAGCCGGTCCCTTGGTGTTCAACCATGTCCTGATGAACACTGGCGGCGGTTACAACCCTACCACCGGGGTCTTCACTGCACCTTGCCGAGGTCTCTACGTCTTCCTGGTCCAGATGTTCACCAGTGGACACGGCCATGCAAACTTGGATTTGTATGTCAACGGACACATGGTGCTGCGCGGTGAGTCACATACTCACGATAACACCAGCAACGAGTACATGTACCCGGTGACCCTACAGGCTGGAGACAGAGTCTCGGTCTCCAGCCGTAATTCAGTCTACATCTATGGAATTCACCATAGCTTCTTCGGTGGCTGGCTCATCAAGGCTCTTTAAACTGAAAACCTGTTAACTACGGCGACAAAGCAGTCTCGAATTTCATTTTTTGGGTATCTAATATTTAACCATTCTTCTTACTGTGGGAAACAGCAAGATGTTCTAAGATGATTGTACATCTCAAACAAAGGTGTCCATTTTAATGCTCTGAAAAAATATGCACCATTCTGTGAAAAGCAAAATATGTCAAGCAGCTTAACCTCAATGTTTCTAACCAACCTTTGTTTTTCTCTATCAGTATCAATGAACCTACACTAATCATACTCTAGCTTCAGACAGTGTTGTACTTCTAAACAGTTACTGCCTTTTCATATTTAGCCATTGCACGTGTGTGCATATTTCGCATTAAAATGTTTTATTCCACATTTATGTTTTATGTCCCATCTGCTGTTTCGTGCGAGTGACTTGTATCGCGAAGTTGTAGATCATATGATGTGAAATACAAAACATTGTGGTAAGTAAACATAACAACGTCCGGGACCTGTACAATATGTGACATTATTTGTCTATTATTACATTGAGAAGATTAATCCAGCATCAGAAAAAGTCAAGGCGGACATCCCTGTATGAGAAGCTGGACCCACGTAGGTAGCCAGATGAGAAAATACAAACCTGTCAAATGTTGACAAACATCTCAAAGGTCCAAGAAACATAAACAAAGAAGTGACTAATCCCCCAGGCCACCTCCTTTCGTCAATAAACAGCAGAGGGCTCTTCACGTGTGTGTTAAGATTACTTGTGAGAGAGTGCACACGGGGTGAAGTGTGTTGTTTGTGGTAAGGAAGGACAGACGGTGACTCACCTTATCGGAATTACAGGTGAGGCCTTGTGAGCCTTATTATCTAGAAGAGTAGCCATATCTAGAATCTTTGATAGTTTTTACACTAACTGTGAAACTTCTTCCAACTTGGGCTAGAAGACAGAAAGGTGAGGCTGGTATGGAGTCACATCCATCCTAGGAATCCTCCCCAACCAGCCCCTTCCCCATCCAGCCTCCTCTCTCTCGTTCTCTGCCTCCGCATTGGTCACTTCGAAATCTCCAATAATGGTGCTTTCCTGTAATATATTGAACTCAGAAAATCGACCACTCGATACCTGAGACAATTTTCTGACAAGGGTAACAGAATAAGGAAAAGATATATTTTTAAAGCTAACGCTCGGGCTAAGCAGCAGAAATAAAAACATTACTTAACTCAAAACAAGTAAAGAAAAATAAAGAGAGAAGTTATATTCACAAACATTGTGGCTGAGTTTTTTATTGGCTAGGGGACTAACAGCATGTGTATATTTTTGCATTGTTAATTCAGGTAATAAGCTGGGTAGGAAGGCTCTGTCGGTAATCAGGTATCTCCCTGCTTCCATTTCCCTCCCTCTCTTCCTTTTCTCTCTCTCTCTCTCTGTGTCACTAATTTTTCCCGTTTGTTTTGCACAAAATGTGTATGAGCCATGTATCATCTGGAGACAGCGGTAACATCTGAGAATGCAGAAAATAAACATAATGATGCAGTTTCTCTGTCAACCCTCAACTACCTAGCAAAGCCTTCTGCAATATTAAAATTAAAGCGCCATTTCTTCATGGAAAATAAAACTAGAAAACACATAATCACAGCAAACCTGATTTTATTACCTCCACATTAACTTACACGTTTTTAATATTTATGTTTTCTTCTACAGATCATATTTTTAAACATTCAGACCCACTCTTTGGACCTAAAAGCATCTTAGAGGCAGTCCTTTTTCTGAAGTACTAACACAATGACTGGTGTGAGAGTAAATGTTATAAATGTGATGATTTTTCCGGAACCTTGCGCGTGTTATTTTTCTTGAGAATAACGCTTTCCTCAAAATCATAAACACAACCAAAAGACTTCATCGTTAAGCAGAATACGATCTATTTATGTTAATTAGTAGATACTGAACATAAAACAATGTTAGAAAATAACTTTTTTGGGGTTTCCATCTTCTGCCTGAAGATAATCAAATAAAAAAAAATTTTGTCCATCTTTTGTGTCGAGAACTGTAAGCAAAAAAAAAAAAAAATTACAATTCTGCAACAATAAAAAAGAGTAATCGTTAGTGTTTGTAAACATGTTCCAATGCACACAAAAAAATTATATAAAAAATTATATAAAATGCCTTAAAATGTTTTCTTAACTATTAACAGACTTAATTAGTAAAACTGTAATATTTTCAAAAAATTCTCAATCCTTGCTTTTAAAATTGTCTTGTGTCTCAAGAGTACGCTTGACAAATTCATTGTACGTACGTGTATGTGTGTGTGTGTGTTCGCACTGTATGCATCTACACCGACATGCGCCACTTTGATTAAATAAGACTATTTTCTTATTGATCTCTAAAGAGGCGTTAACAAAAAGTTTTTTTAAGCTGTAATTTCAGTTATTAGTATTAATGATTGTTGGTTGGCTGTCGAGTGCGATGCTACATAAACGGCCTTTTCTCTAAAGTAAAATTTGGTCGTTTGGTGCCAAGCCGGTCTTGTGTTCATCAGTCTCTCGACTATCCTCGGGGTAAAGCTAAGGAAAGAATGAAAGAAAGGAAGGAATAATAACTTAAAAGATGATCTTCTGATGAAAACTATGTATGTGCAGACAACAAACTTGGAAAAGAATTGCCGATAAACAAAGTGTGATTCATAGATACACACGGCAATTAGTTCTGTTTATTATGTACACAAATTTATTTGTAGCTCATATCATGACTATCACACATGAGTCTTATCGTGAAATAGATGACAAATACAATATTTCTACATCTCAACCTTCTACACAGTGTGAATTATTACATTTTGAGAATTTGACCAATCCAGCTCAAAGTTCAGATTTAATTAGTGATGAGATGGAACTCTTCATTTATCGGATCAAGTCGAGTGTTTGTATACCTCTTCTTTTCCTTGTAGGTTTTCCTGCCAACTGTGTCAATATGATGATATTCGCGAAACAAGGTATAAAGGAAAGAATCAACCTGTGTTTGTTTAGCTTGTCTGTTGTTGATCTTTTTGTCGTCTACTTCGTTTTCATCGTCAACTCAGACATGATGAACTTTGCGAACACTGAACGATTTGGATTAGTTTACAGATGTTTAGTGGATACCAGTATTATCGGGTTTTATGGTTTTATCCATGGAAGCATGGTTTTGTCAACTATCATATCTTGTGAAAGATGCTTTTGTATAGTTTTCCCTCTACAGTCACAACACTTACTGAAAACGAAGACTATGGCCTTTGTAATTATCTCCTGTGTGTCCATGGTGTCTCTTTTCAGATTTGTTGGCGGCGCTGCGAAGTACAAAACAGTTTGTGTTGTTGATCCAAAAACAAATTACAAATTTTACAAGTTAGGTGCCACCCAGTTCTACATCATGAACAGAAATGTTATGGATATCATAGAGACCACTGTCTTTGGATTGGGTATAAGTGTTGGATGTCCTGTTGTTGTCTTCATGGCCACAATCATCACGGCTTTGAAGCTGAGACAAACGGTGATTTGGAGGAAAAGCGCGTGTTCTGTGGTTAGTGGTAAGGAATTGGCTGTGACCAAAATGCTTGTATATCTTTCTGTACAGTTTATTGTTTTATCCATTCCGGTGATATTCAGTAGATTGACCCCCTTCTTTGTGCCTGAGCTGAATGGTGCAGGGCAGTACAAGAACTTGTTTCAAGTGACGATTCATGTCATTGAAGTCTGTGCCGATACGAACGCATCTTTGAATTTCTTTGTGTATTATTTTACTGGAACGAAATACAGACAGACTTTGAGAGCTCTCTTACGGTTCAGTAAGAGTTCTGTCGAAAAGGTTCACTGAACTATGACCTGGCGATTGACGTGTACTCTGACAGTTAAGAGTAAAGTAAAATGTATAGACTGTCTTACAGAGGTTTAGGTTTTGCCACTAGATAAAAATACAAGCAATAGACTAAACATCGGAATACTATGAGTGATGCATCTTTGTCTAACTGGCTTGAGGGTACTGCTGTATTTTTGGTCTTCATCTTGGTTCTACGACGATTTTGTAGTCTCATGCTGTCTTGTTTCGTCGTATTATCTGTTTTTAAATTTAAATATTTCGTTACCTAAGCAAAGACCACATGTAACGATCTATGTAGACTATGTAGACCATTGTTCGTACTATCCAAGGTGTTTTTTTTTTTTTTTTTTTTTTTTTTTTTTTTTTTTTTTTGCTTTCAAGGATTTCTTGTCGCCAATCTATAGACCACGCGCTCTTCCTATTTTCTTAATTAGGGCCCTTGTGTCACATTCCTATATTTTCGCTGTTTAGATTTTATACCTGTGCGTGTGCAGGAGGTTGAGAGCATTACCTATGAAAACAGGTGATTATTCTACCTTTTGCTTCATGCATTTTCTTGATAACTTTGTGATAAACTATTTTTTTTCAAGTCCAATCCTGCTCCTCCTCCTGCTCCTCCTCCTCCTCATCATCATCATCATAGTCGTCGTCGTCATCATCATCGTCGTCGTCACCATCATCATCATCATCATCATCATCATCATCATCATCAGACACAGGTATTTAGAGATGATAAATTTGTAATGGTGCAGACTGATTGTTTAAAATTTTGCTCTACCTCCTCAGTCGTTACTATGGTAATGCACTGGCCTTGTCGTATATTTGGAGATCTTTCAAATAAGTGTATGTAATTAAATATGTAATTAATGTTTTATTTTTATTTTGGCTCAGTAAAACATAATATTGAGCAACAATATAAACAATAGGACGAGAAATGTCAAGATTACTGCCCAAGCGATAGTAGAGAATGTTCACAAATTTTGTCGATAAACTGTATTTTGTAAATCCATAATTGTGAGAGGTGTAAACGCGAGCAAAGGATTTGTGTATGTACTTGTGATGGCATATCACAGTCGAAACCAAATATCTCAAGTCACTCTCAGTTTCCAAGAAAGAGTCGTCATGACATGGTGTAGTCATCAGCAATGCAAACATCATCCTCGTGACAGTCACCAGCTCCGCTTTATTGCTTTATTGTTATATACGGCGCAGATAATTTAAAATTAACATTATGTATTTTGTATTTTCGTCGCTTTGGTAAGTCTGTATATTTTACTGTATTATTTTATTTTTGTACTAGCTAACTCCTTAACTAACCAAGCATCCACTGGAGTATGTGGTACACATGGTAGCAACTAATAGACTGCTGTCGGTTTGTAAGGTCTCAAAAGCAATGCTGCTCCTTAAAGTCTTCGTGATAGTCACGAGGTATTTTTTAGACAGCACACTTTAATTACTGATTTATGATCAATCCGTACAAATTTTAAACAGAAGGTAAGAAATAAATAAACTGGAATAAAGAGGTCAAATTTGTTACATGGTCCAAGCTGTCGTGTTGCTGACTTAATTCTTTGCATGGTAATGTTTATAACAAATATTTTCAAAACGGAAGGTAAGAGTATTGAGCAAACAGTATTCTGCACCGAGCTTTGCAGAATCAGTTAAATGCATCCTTTGAAAAATAATCCCAGTTTCTTTTATTGTACTTGAGTTTATAGAAATTTGAGAGTGAGCAACTTTAAATGTAAACCAGTAATCAAGTTTATTGTCAGACTGGAACCTGGTGCTTGGTAGGTTGCTAGGCGATGGCACTAAAAGAGTGAGCTAGTAGTAGAAGCGCCGCTCCTACTGACATGCTGTGCTGTTAGCAATTAGCCTTCTGTTGATTTAGAAAAAAAGGTTTTTAGCACCTGACATGAAATCAGCATGTGGAATGAGCTAGTCTAGCTCTGTAAACTGGTATCAAATCCAGAGAGAGAGAGGGAAGGAATGTAACGTAGTTACTGTCAAGATATAAACCCTCGATCCACGATTGTTATTATTAGTTATGTAGCAATAACTACTGCAACACCTTACCTGATGATAGATTAAAAAGTAATTAAAGGTAAAACAAGCTAATGCGTGGCAATAAAAGCATTGAACCGTCAGACGCTGACCGTGCTTAGTGTACGGGATGATAGATGAGCTGGGTTGGTTGCAAATTTTGGAAAAACAAAAAAACCCACTGATGTGCTTTCATCTAGACCTGTCAAGAGGGAGGGGCAGGGAGAACGGGTGTACCAGGGTCAGCGGCTGCGGAGGGACCTTTGTCAGTAAGTATTTTCGATATCTTCTTCTTTGAAAGACAGGTAAGAGACAAACGGTAGTCTTCAAAGTGTAAGCTTCACCAGTACTAGAGTTACTGATACCTTCAATAACTGTATCCAAACGTGTGATGACCGTCACATGACACATTCATTAGGGTGAAGAATATAAACCTTGTAGTGTCTTTACTCTTTCTTTCATATTTTGAGTTTTTTACATCCACTGATGACATTTTCCTATAGAAGGGGTGTTTATAGTTTGATCTTTTACATCGTCTTACCTCCTTTACTGACCACTCTCGTGTATACACCTCTGATCTGTTAATCTCGTGTTAAAGATCCTACCTAGATAATAATGTTATTGCCAGTCGAATTTCAAGCTGTTATATACTAGAAAAATGCTTAACGATTACAATTAACGATTAATGCAAGGGACCCGAAAAGTTCATCTGCCCCGTTTCCTGTATTGGCTGTCGGCCGCCCTGCTTTCATCGTTTGGTCGTCAAAAGAAAACAGCAAAAAAGTGAGCTCAGACAGTAGACACTCTAGTGTCTACTGCCATTGTCGTTAGTTAAATCTGTTCTCCATCCATAAATGCTCCTAGAATTTTCTCAGAGTGAAGGGGCAGTTGCTAAGGAAGGGGTTGTGTTGGACGTTGTAACACCAGGGGACTGTTTTTGTTTGGGCCTGATCAAGCGTTTAGGGTGGTGCTGAGCTTTGAGCGAGTGTTTGGCTGTTTGTTAGATTGTTGGATAGCTTGTTTACATTACTTTTCCTTTTTCTTCAATATTTTTCGCCATCAATAAACGTGCATTTTGTACAGTTCTCATGTGTGTACGTCCTTTTGTGCACTGAGGTGTGCTAAGGTGTGTCTCCAGCATCGGGCGTTAGAGTGTATGTTGTGAGCGTTCGTGAGTGAAACGTGTGGCGCCTGATTGCATAACGGGACAATGGGCATAAAGACATTAGTAGAAACGGGAATGAGACAAGTAATCTTATTTTAGTACTTTTATTAATTAATTGGACACCGACTGTTGTATGCTGAAACGAGTTTAGGAAAGTACTCACGAGGAAAAAACAGCTTTTGTGAAAATTTCAGCTTCTTATGTGCTGATAGCAACAGTGTGTCTGCGTGAGCGTGTCGGAATGAGTAAGTCTGTGTGTGAAAGAGAGAGGAGAGAAAGAGAAAACCTTTAAAAATATTTAGACCTACTGTGAAGAAAAAAACCCTTTCCTAATACGCAGTAAAAATCATCCCATTCCTTAATTACTCACAGACTGACGCGTGCGTGTTATACGCGGTGACCTGGCGCATCATCATCATCATCATCATCATCATCATCATCATCATCATCGTCGTCGTCGTCGTCGTCGTCGTCGTCATCATCATTATCATTATCATCATCTACTCAGCCTTGTTGAAGAAACTCTCCCACGTACCCGGCGGTTTTCAGAAATATAATACATAGTTGGTGTCACTCTCCCTGTGCCATTAATGAGGCTGACTTCGACAAACTATTAGATGATTTGTGAATAACACAGACATATAAATATTAATGAGCAAATTAGTACATCATTACTTTCCCATTTCTTTTATTAAGGTTTAGCACGATAGTGAACAAACCGTGTTCGAACACAGGGCTTTGAACACTAGGAATTATTTCTATCGTCTGATTACCAGTAAGAAATATTCGGAAGGAGTCTCACAACAGGAATATTTTACTCTGCTAATTACATAGGCTGCCATGTGTTTAAGAAATTTAGTTGCTGCTTATTTTGAAGTATGTTCAGTTCAGAAGGATTTTAATTATTCTCTTTGACTCGAAACGACTTGTTTTTACAGTTAGAACTCTCTTTTTAAAACACGAATCGGGGTTTTCATCAATATTTTGAGGAAACCTGTTGACAATATTACAACATTAACGAATCCCCCCTTTCTTTTTTACCATCGCAGACAGCTCAAAACCGATTATTTGCAAAAATAAGTTGTGACAAGAAAATTTTTGAATTTACTAACAACTAAAACACAAAAACATTTTTCAGCTATTTAAAAATATAAATAATGTATAGGGTCAATATGTGATGTATTTTTGATAAATTCCTAATTAACTTTTTAGACCGTTCTTTTTCTTTTCTGGTCTGTACATGTATATGTTTGAATACGAGAGAGACAGAGATCTTTTGTAAAAACAGAATTCGATATTGACTGTGTCTGCAGCAATCCTATATAAATGCTGATCAAAGAAATTATCTGCTTTCTCATCTTGGTGAGACGACTGTAGCGACAGGTAACTGTGCTGATGTTAAGTGAACTGCTTAGACTGGTCTTTCTCTGGGTACCTCATATACTATGAAATAAGAATGAACGCGCAATCCAACAACTGAGAGATGATTATTTTATATTAACAGTGAAGACAGGAAGATTTCAACTTTTATTGATTCCTCACTAAGCCGAGAAACAACTCACCAGCACAAAGTAAAAAAAAAAAAAAATGAGGACTAAAGGAATCGCACTCACAGAAAGTAAGACTCGGAACAAAATCGAAATTCTTCAACATATACAAGAAAAAAGATTGCTATTAAACCTCCAGAGTAGAGACTGATTTATAAGAGAGTTTCATAAAGGAAGGAAGAAACTACAAACAAAAAAGGATTTTTAAGAGAAAACAGTTAAAATAAATACTGATAAATACAACGAGTAAAATGAAAGATTTTTTTCAAATATAATTTTTTTTCTTACAACATTATTTACAGATGCTGCCATCATGGTCAGTACGTTAGAGCCACGTGATCAAACAGAAGTCAAGTACATTTCTACGCCGACGAGCTTCGCAGGATGTGAACTGTTACAATTTGAGAATCGGACCAAATCGACCGATAATTCAGACTTAATTAGCGATGAGTTAGAGCTCTTGATATATCGGATCAAATCGAGCGTTTGTATACCAATTCTTTTTGTTGTTGGGTTTCCAGCCAACTGTATCAACATGGCTGTGTTTGTGAAACAAGGCCTCAGAGAGAGAATCAACCTGTGTTTGTTTAGTTTATCTCTTGTCGATCTTAGTCTCATAATTTTTGTCTTCATTTTTAATTCAGATACTGTGTTTGCTGACTTCACACGCACGGAAAGATTTGGAGTTGTCTACAGGTACATAATTGATACAAATATTACAGGGTTTTATGGGTTGTTACATGGAAGTATGGTATTGTCAGCCATCATTGCTTGCGAAAGATGCTTTTGTATATTATTTCCCTTGAAGTCGCAACATTTACTCAAAACAAGGACCATGGCCATGATAATTATTTTCTTCGTGTCATCAGTCTGTCTTTTCAGGTTTTTGGGGACCGCGAAGTATAGAATAGTCTGTCTCTTTGATCCGTTGAAAGGTCAGAGGTCATACATCCTAGGGGTCACTGTGTTTTACCTGGCCAACAAAATGGTTGTTGATATCATCGACAGCACTGTCATTGGCTTAGGTGTGAGTGTAGGCTGTCCCTTCGTAGTCTTCATCGCCACAGTCATCACAGCTGTGAAATTAAGACTGATCATCACTTGGCGCAAGAGTGCATCGTCTGCTATCATCATGAAGGAAGTGGCTGTGACCAAGATGCTGATTTTTCTCTCTGTTCAGTTTCTTGTTTTATCAATTCCGATTATCTGCATCAGATTACCGTCCTCCCTCTTGTCTGATCTCAATGCGGCAGGGAGGTACAAGAACACCTTTCAGGTGTTATTAAACGTGATTGAAGTGTGCGCCTATGCTAATTCTGCTTTAAACTTCATGGTGTATTATTTCACAGGTACAAAATATAGACAGACCTTGAACATTCTCTTACAGTCTAGTAGAGGAAAGATAACAAAGATGATAAGAAACTGCTGATATTTTCTTGGAGCCCTCACACAGTAAATATGTTAAAAAATTTCTGACAAAAGTAACTGAACATAAAACTCACTCAGACACAACTGGTGACTTCGTTAGAATGTGTTCATAACTTCTTGCTCATCTCCAAGGTAAGGAAAGCGTTCGAAGCTTTCTCAGGATCATAGAAATGACCGAGTGATTATCTGTAATTACATTGCATATGGAAAAGCATGCTGCTTGATATATTATTATTGATATATTATTTTAATTATATTTTATTGCTTGATATTTTAAGTTTACAGATACAGGTGTAAGAAGAAAGATCATCCTCTAAGCTTTTCATATCGTTGGCGGTGAGGTGTTAGAGACCTCATTTTTCTCGAGGCAAACTTTAAATCAGGGTGATGCCCATCTCCTCTCATTTGTTCCCATACCCTTCCCACACCTCCATGTACCCATTTTTCGCCAGATAAGTCGACTGGGGGAAGCTTGCTGCGCTGATCGGGTATTGAACCAGCGTGCTCTGAGTTCTAACGCCAATGGTCTAGCCACTCGGCTATCCGAGATTCCCAGCAACAGGTGTGCAAAGAAACTAACCTGGATGTTTGATTTAAGGTTAAAATTCCAACAACGACCTTCGAATGGCAGGTTTATTTGCAAACCAATCTAGGAGGACAGTCTATCGGGTCAGTGCCACTCTATATGTCAGATTTCTTTTGAGGCATGAACAACATTTAAATTCATGCTAAGATTATGATAATCAATCCGCGATTTCACTATGAGAATTTATTTTTTCGTTTTATAACTACCTCATTTTTTTCCCACTATTTTAAACTCATTTTAACTGACTAAACTTTAGTTTAGATCGTAAAGTTACATCATTATCTACGTTGCTATGACAACGAACATGGACCTTGTTGCTCTTTTATTGCTTTAAAATACATTTGTATGTTTTTTGTCTGGACAATTGTTTATTATAATTTTTATATTAACGTTGAATTTCTTTAGTGTAGTCGCAAACATTGTGGTTGATAAGCAGACTTTCTAGTTTTCTTTATAGTCGATTGCAAAGTTTTGTTGATCTCATTTTTTTTCTGCCACGGTCTGATATGAAAAATGAGAGGAATGTCACTCGTTGTTGTCGAACCCTTCAGGGCACCTAGAATGGGAGTTATACAAAGTCCAAGTTGATCTTTCACCAGGATTGTCTCGTTGAAACAAATAACCGTCCTGCTGTTCGACAAGTCGTCAAGCAAAGTAACTTTCCCTGCAGACTATTCAGTCATCGTATGATTGGTCATGAGGTCTCAGTAGAAGGCAAAAAGTCTTCAATATTTGTTTGTCACGTGATATCGAGTGCCAATGGCTTCACTAACTATGAAGACTTCAGGATCAGGTTCTTCGATGGTATTTTGATCTCACAGAAATTGTAGTAGGAGTCCGACTCATATTCTATTTACATCGCAGTACTAAATTTCTCAACGCATTGAAAACTGTATTTCTCTGTCTTCCTATTTTTCTTCTTTCTTCATGTTCTAGAATATCTTTACTATACAGTCCACTCGAATTGATGATTTTATTTTGTCTAAAATTATCCTCTCCTAGAAATGTAATGAATTTTCATGCATACAAAGCTAAGAAAAGAACAAATCCTACAGCATATGTCCATGATTTATACTTTTTGTTTTATATTTACTTTATTAGACTTAGAGAAGTGCTGAAAAAAGTTGACATGCATGATTAAAATCAGTTTTTAATTATACTAATAAGCATTTGGAACAGTTCATATTATAAATCTAATGAAGGATTGACCTTACTGGAATATCACTCGTGGACTATGATGATGGTCCTCTACAACAATCAATGCTCTTTTTATATGTAGTATAGAGAGTTCACACACGTAGACTGGAGAAATACAAACTAAACCAGATGAACTAGAATGTTCACGTATGGCTCATTAAACGAGCGATAATATTCCATTATTTAGAGATATTTTGGGCCAGTGGAATATTTACCTGTTGGCTGTATGTGTAGCTTTTATGTGACAATGTTCACATGCTCCATGTCGGTATTGGCTCAAAATGAACGTTCATCGTTCTGACGACAGAGTTATTTCCCTTCGCGACGCAGGCCGCATGGTGAACTCTTCTGTTGTTTGTGTTGTTGGTGTGATTGGATTTGAGTGTAAGTGATAAATCCCTGTTTGCAACTGCTTCTGTTGAGTATTGGCTACTTGGAGATAGTGAGATTTCATTCACCACAGATACATGAAAGGAGGGATTGAATATATTTAACGACTCTCAAGCCTGTCTTATCTCATCACTTCTGTAATATTTTTTTCGATATTTTTTTTCCATGAATTACGTGTTTATTATATATGTTACTGTCGATATCATCCAAATATGACATGTTCTTGTGAAAACTAACTTTTAGACTTTCGATCTGCAGTTATTCCGTTAGCTTAACGATTGATTGTCTTTGCAGTGTTTGTCATGGTAGACTGTGATTAAAGTTTATAAATGACTCTTTTCATGGTTATTCTCTTCTTAAATGAGAAATGACCTTACCCATAGATAAGGGATATAACACAATATTCTTCATCATCCTCGCTATCATCATCATGATGTCAACCTTATGAAGCTTTAAGTCGATTTTTTGGATCACTGGTTTACAGGTGATGTGTGTGTCAACTGTACCTTTGTTCTTGTCACTGCTCGTCTCTTTCCACGTGATCTGAGCATCTCTGATGGGGTCTTACCAAAATCAATCTTTTTGTTAAATAAATAACATCACAAGGGTAAAATTTAAATATATATATCATCTATAAAACATGTGAAAACATTTAAGTGTTGTTTTATTTATTGTTTGAACTACATGCACAAGTATTAGTAAAAATTACAAAAATACTATAGTTGAACTATATCGAGAAAATGCTGGACGAAAAAAGGAGATGATGATGATTATGATGATGACGAGGAGGAAGAGGAGGAAGTTGTACGATCTATATTTAGCTTGTAAAATCTTCATGAGCTAACAACAGCTAGTAAAGGCTAGCAGCTTAATTACAATAAAGCTATATTGTCGAAATACGAAAGCCTCATAACAAAAACAGATATTAATATTGTAAAAGCTACAGGAATTATCGCCAGGCTGAACATAATCTGACAGTGAGAAGTCATCAGCTTCACTGCCGAGTACAAGCTGCACGGATCCACTGAAGAGTTTCTTTTTATCTACTTCTCTCCATCATTCCTCTACCTCGTCAAAGAAACTAAACTGAACTGAGCTGCCATGTCATGAAAATTTCTCATTTCTTAAACCACAGTTTTATTTAATATCTTGTTGTAAATTGCATAGTTTTGCCAATAATTTCTTTTTTCTTTTGTCAGCATGATCAAATAAGGATCTTGATAATGACGATGATTATCATTATTATTATTTCATTTTTAAAACAGTAAAACAAGCAAACTATTTGAATCATTGTTACATTTCCCTGAGAATTGTTTCCACCAAAACAACTTTTTGCTATGGCCAGTCTATGGTGGCGACATTAGCTTAACAACAGTATTTTGTTTAATAAAGTAAGAAAAAATCCAACATCAACAACATTAACAAAAGTCAGACCAAATCTCATTGACACCACATTTATGGTAACGGGGGCCGTCCTTATATCATTAAAATTCCAAAATCACTTTAATCTGATCCAGACATAGCACGTGGACATGCCTGCTAATCGAGTAAAGCTTTTGATTTTATCCATAATAATGACTGTTTTTTTAAAAAATTATTCCCACAACTGAATACTGACTGACCAAAGTCCCATTTGACACAATAGGTTCTTAGAAACTGGGACTTGTGAGATGACATGAAGAAAACTAAGTTTGCTGTAGTCTAATTGATGTAATGTAAACATCCACTGCCTAGAGAATCATTCTGGCGACAGAAATGTCACCAAGCTTGTAGAGATCGAAAATATGTGAGAGGACGCCGGGGTACTCAGAGAAATACCTCAAGGACCTCCGGGAGAACTCGCAATCTTCACAGAATCGATTTGTCCTCGTCAATGACATACACAACGACTTATTATAATATTCTAGAGAGTAAATATTAAGAAGGAATAGAGATGCTGTATGAGTAAACTTACTTTATCGTCAAACAAAGCCTCCTGATAAATGCACAATCTGAATTTGTGGTCAGCAGTGGAATAATTCTTCTTTGGAGACCAAATAGTTCAAGATATATTTTTGCTAAAAGATAACCCGCATTCTTGTTTCTTTTTCAGAGTAAACTTCTTTGCAGGAATACGCCTAAACTATAACTCACCAAGCACAACCCAGGATGGATAACCAGTTGCAAAAATGTACATGAAATAATTTCAGAAAAAAACCATGAACACTACTGATACAATAAAATGGCATTAAGAAGGCACAGTTTTTACTCATAATATTAAGGTAGCAATGGTAAGTGTCATGTAGCCGACAGTAAACGTCTGCTTCTCAAAACAGGAGCTTGCGATAGTACTCTCCCTTTTCCATTAAACTTGTTAGTAAGAGGCTACGCCAGTTTTTGAAGAATTTACTGAAACCAAACTGTTTTTCATTTTACTTATTCTGAAACAATTCCTCTTGTTGAATAAATTATGAAACGTGTCTCTGTACCTGGAACTTGTACAATAATATATAATAAAGTAGCATGCCATTGCAGCGAAAATACTCATTTCATTAACACTAACGCATGATAAGAAAAACAGACGATACCTGCCTTTGCTGCTAAACTCTGTAATAAACAAAGGGACGATCCTCATTAACACCATTGGCACAGAAAATATCACAAAAACTATTGATAAAGTAATGAGCATTTTTGTCACTGCTATTTCCCTCCTGGTGTCGGCAGAAGAAGTCTGCTTGCGCCACCTGACGGTCTGCCACAGTTTCACTGATGTCATCAGTGTAGCGATCATCACGATGAGTGGACATCCGAAATTCATGATTATTCCGTAAAATACTCCGTCAATAAAGTCCAGCAACTCTTTGTTCCTTGCTTGATACTCAGTCACATACAAGCCCATGAAAGTCACTTGTCTTCTCTTGTCATAGAAACACACGATGACATATTTCGCCATCACCACCAGCCTGACAAACGTGACTACGGTAACTCCAATGACAATGATCACAGCCATGGTCTTTGTTTTCAACAATGATTTTGAATGAAGTGGAAAAAATACACAAAAACATCTCTCGAGAGATATTATCACAGTTATAAAAGCCGACCCGTATGCAGCGCTGTAAAAGATCATAATTTTATTGTTAATTAAAAAAGTGTAGACAGCCCCGTAAGTATCAGGTGAGGTCATAGCAAACATTTGTTCCGAATAAATAAGAAAATAGAAGCAGAGAAAAGTGAAATCTACTATGGATAGACTGAAGAGACAGAGAGTTATTCGGTCATGCAATCCTTGCTTGTAGAAGACAACAATGTTTAGAAAGTTTGCTGGGCCTCCGAACAGAAACAGCACAGGTATGACCACACCTGATTTTAGTTTAGAGATTAGCCACTCTGTTTCTTGGCTGATCAGATCTCCATTTCCATCAGACGATGATGTTGGGAGACAGTTGGACAGCAGACCCACTGGGTTACTTACATTTTCGAAGAACGATGTTGTAATGTTGTCCACAAAAATGGAGTTACTCGCCATGGTGAACCTTACACTTTCAATAGTTTATTCCAATTTATTTTTGTTTATTTTAAACTTCAAAGCACCAAGCGCACTATATGATTAAAAAAAAAAAAAGAAATCCATTGACCAATTTTATTCGAATGATAAAAAAAAAAAATCTTTTGTGCTAAGTCACAATTTTAATTTTGATTTGTGAACATATCAGGGGAAGTCTTCATTCATGCCCCTGCTGGATTTAGATATTGTAAACAAATCTTAAAATAAATATTGAACTAATTTTGTTCACAGGTGCAGCAACGAGTTCTCAACATCACAATTACGATACAGACATTCGGTTGTAGAGGGATGGCAACCTGAAAATTTGTCTCCTATAACTCTGCAACCTGTTGTTCTCTCTCCACTGTACCAATCATCGTTCACAGCATCGATATGAATGACAAATATCACGAGTTCCAGTGCAGGTCCTTCAAGTTCTGGATTCCTCCTGCGCCTGCCGTTTATGAACCATCGACAGCTAGTCAGGAAATTTGTTCAAACACTTTTATAATTACTTTAGCATTCTCATAAATCCGGAAAGGAAAAATCCTTAATGATAAAGTTCAGCTTTTGTTTTAAGTAGCTAGGCCCATGCACACACAGGCAACAATTCACGAATACAATAGAAAAATACGATAGTGTTTATAAAGGCACACACACACACACACACACAGTGTTTACAACAGTTTAATTTAAAGATCTCAAACCATCCTATCTTTTTATCCTCTTATTTTTGAAGGAACAATAAAAAGTCCAATACAAAATTTCATGCTTCTCTACCACCAAAAATTATGAATAGCTATTACTTATTTTTCCACTTATCTACTCAAAATTTGTGTCAACATACTACGATGTAATTTGCAATTTTTGTGTACTGGGATGCTGAATTCAAGAACTGATATTTAAGTGTAAGAGCTAATTAAAACAGTCCGGAATAACCCTATGGTACTAGGCTTTGAACTATACTAATATCGCATTTGCAGCTTTGTTTGTCTTTTTTTTATTTAAAAAGACGTTAATGATTATTAACATATTTCATAAAGTTTCTATTTATTAATGCAAGCTATATGTAATACACAAAAACATCTCTCGAGAGCTATAATAACGGTTATGATACCTGACCCGTATCCAATACTGTAAAAAATCATAATTTTGTGATTTATGAAAAATTTATACAGGACAGTTGGTTTCAAGAGAGCTTAACGAAAACACCTGATCAGAAAAGAGAAGAAAATGGAAAGAAAGAAAAATGAAGTCCACTACAGCCAGACTAAAGAGGCAGAGAGTGACTCGGTGACGTAAGCCTTGCTTGTAGAAGACGATGATGTTGAGAAAACATGGCGGACAACCTACAAGAAATAACACTGGGATATAAACACACTGGATTTTATTTTATAGATGAGTCTGTTTGTCTCTGGGATAATTAAGTCTCCACTTTCATCAGACGATGATGTTATCAGACAATTTGACAGGAGACCCGTGTCATCTTTCACATTATCAGAAGACGAGCTGTGACGTTTTCTGCAAAGGTGACGTAGTTAGGCATAGTTTATAGTATATTGGGTAGTTTTGTCATAATATTGTTTTGTATTTTGTTTAGATGTTTCGTTTCTATGTCTAGTAACTTTTATCATAAAAAAGAACAGAAAAAGGATTATTATCGCGCTGGAATGAGTGCAGGTTGGAATTGTGCATCATGAAGGAGACCAGCTTCTTTTTAAAAATGCCCGAATTATCACGCAGCCACTCGCACGCTGACAAACACACATGCAGACACACGCATTAATACACGGAGACATGCACACTAACAGAAAGAAACACACACAGAGACAAACGAAATTTACTATTTTCAAACACTTCTGCGAAAAAATAAACAAAACTACACGGCTGAAAATTTAATTATAATAAATGTCGGCATGCAGGCTTTTCACAAGGAAAAGTCACCAATATTCGAGATAAATAAATATGTAGTAGGCTATAAAAATGTTTCACGTATGCATTTAGCAATTTGGCACTGACTTTTTTCAGTCCATATATTTTTGCTGTATTTCGATATTAAACATCAAACAAAGCAACAAGATATGGGGGATTGAAAATAACTGCAAGGACGCGCGCGCACTCCACACCCACATAATTATGCACGTTAATTTTAACTGTTCTGAGTAACGTTTTGACAAAAAATAATAATTTTTCAGTCTATGCTACTTATATATATATATACAGTGAGAGCAGATAAGAAAGGGAATTGCGCCAATAATAATGTAAACGAAATTCAAACAATCTTTTATTTGATGTTTTTAGAGACAGTCAGCCAAATACAGTTTCGTCTCAAAAGATTGCACGATGGACAGTCATGTGCTCTAGCAATAAGGCGAGCATGAGAGTAAATGACTACTAGAAGAGTATAAAGACTGGCCTCATGACGACCACGCATTGAATTGGTCCAATTTACAAAACACACGGGAGGCGGCGACAGTTTTATCTTCGGTTAGAAACATCCTAATAGAACCAGTCCTCCTTATCTCAGGGTTGTGCAAGTGATGGACTTTGGTGACTTGTTGCACGAATGGTAAACAAAATGTACCTGAAATTCACGGTGACCTGTTATGGGTATCTTCCTATCCTAGAAAAACATCACAATATGGGATACATCATCCCGAAATGAGTCTTGAGTCTCACAGTGCAGTTTCATTGTAGAGGCCTAGAAAGGTGATGAGGGTCAACTTTGTGTCATCAGACTTGCAAACGTCAAACCTTTATCACTCAATCTTAGGACTAGAACAACAAGAAAGGTATAAGACTGTACATTTAAAAAATATACTATTTGAATGCAAAAATCTCAAATTTCCGACTTAAGAATAATTCTGTGGTGGCGGGTGACATATGAACACTGGACGAGACAGCACTGAGGAACGAGGATTAGATAAGGGGTTAATTACTCCGCATAGCCGCTATAATGTCGTGTTACACAATTGGGTTCTAATCACTAATTAAAACCGTTGACTGCTAGGATTAACGCTAAATGATATACAGTACTTTTCCCCTCGTTTTTACGCTAGCAACAAAACAAAATAAACAAAACAAAATATCAGCACATTCAAATCTACGTAATAAACAACTAGCACCAAGCTAACTCACTAGCACCTAGCACCTAGCTCACTAGCACCTGGCTAATTCACAAGCACCTGGCTAACTCACTAGCACCTGGCTAATTCACTAGCACCTAGCTAACTCGCTAGCACCTAGCTAACTCACTAGCACCTTGCTAATTCACAAGCACCTGGCTAACTCACTAGCACCTGGCTAATTCACTAGCACCTAGCTAACTCGCTAGCACCTAGCTAACTCGCTAGCACCTAGCTAACTCACTAGCACCTGGCTAATTCACAAGCACCTGGCTAACTCACTAGCACCTAGCTAACTCGCTAGCACCTAGCTAACTCACTAGCACATAGCTAATTCACTAGCACCTAGCTAACTCACTAGCACCTAGCTCACTAGCACATAGCTAACTCACTAGCACCTAACTAACTCGCTGCGGTCTCACCAGCAAGTCGCAGCCGGCGGGTTTCCTAAATTAAGAACTCACATCAAACACATGTGTCAAGTGATTTTATCATTTTCTCATTCGCGAACGATCAACGGTACAGAAACAAAATATTGCTCAATTTAAAGCTGAATCATTTTACTATCCTTGGTTTGTACGACAGGACATCCAGTAGGGGGCGCCAAGAAGGGAATTTTCTCTTATTTTCTCTCTATAGCTATACATTTCATTTTATACTTATAGAATTCACTCTATACAATGGAATGTATTCTATAGCAATACATTTAATTCTATACTTATAAAATCATTCTATAGCTACATATCTCATTTTATACCTACAGAAAGCATTCTATAGCTATTTATCTCCTTCTGTACTTATAGAATGCATTCTATAGCTAGCTAAGAGGTAAAAAAGAAAGAATTTCCTTTGTACTAAACTCAGTAGTTGCTATCGAATTCATTTTATACATGGAATTCCATTCTGCAGCTACAGAATGTACTCTATTTATACAATTCAATTGAATACTTATAGAATGAATTCCTTAACTATAGAGTGAAAATTAAACGTGCAATGGTATCAGGAGACTGTCCACAGGGAGGACAATCCGTATATTAAGGAGTTTTCTATAGACTGTGCTGTAAAAGTTTATTTTTTATTTTCGTGAAGCGCCTTGAGATTGCATTGTATGGGATATGACCTTATACAAGAGACCTATACTATAAATCATTCTTAAATGGCGATTAAATTACAAGTTTTAAGTGGAAAGATTAAACTTAAAGAAGATGTCATTCACTGATGATACTCACTGGTGTTAAACTGCATACAAATCGGAAGGCAGCACTTGTCTTCTCCAACAAAGAAATACTAGATCACATTTTTCTTACCCTGTTTGCAGCACAGTGTTCTTCTTAACTCTGGATGTAAAAAATTACATGAAATATCTTTGGGACAAAAAAAAACAACTGAATTTTCTTCTTCGTCGTCCTTTTGATCAGCCAAGAAACTTTCATTTCTTCTTATTATTTCTCGTTCAGATACATGAAATGCTGTTCTCGTTGAATTAACTCAAAATAAGTTGAAGTGACTTTAGAAAAAAAATCGTCAATAATACTGATTACATTGTTTGATTTCATCCTCGCCACGCACATTTTACAAAACTGCTGAAAACAGCTCACTGACCCCCCATTATACACACTGATTACAGATAATGACTTTCAACTGTCTGCACTGCAGCAGATTTCCTTTCTAAAATTATTTAACAAAATATACCAGCACTTGCACTGACTTTCTACAATCGCTTTCTGTTTGTCCAAGAATTTCCCGATACCAGCCATCTCCATGAGACGGTTCACAGTCTTTGGGTGAAGGTATGAAGTTTCGAGATTACTTTCGCTTCATAACTCGTCTTAAAACAATTTTACCTTTTCTGATGCATTCTGAACTCGCCATTAGCGCTGAAACCAATTGATATACTTAAATTTATTTATTATTTATTTTTCAAGATAATTCAACTTTTTTTCGAAATAAGAAAAGTGTACAAGAACTGTATTAAATTTCATAAACTGTTTTTCTTTTGATTAAAAAAGCCGCGGTCTCTGCCCGAGTGAGGGGAGTAAAGAGGAAGAAAGATATTTATAAACATTTACGTGGTGAAAAGGCAAAGAGCCAACAGGTCGGCAAATGACAGATGCAGTAATGTTGTTACTCTTGTTTTTGCTCTTGTTATTATCGTTCAGAATAGTACTTCTATTAAAAAAAGGTTCACAACATAGATTAAATTAAAAAGCCTTTAGCGGTAGTTTTTCACTCATTCTGAAAGGGCCCTGTTTTTATCATTATGCCACTTTAAACGTTTTATTTTTAAACAACTTTTTATCTTTAAAACCCTGCATAATGTCTCTCTAAACTTCGAACTTGAAAAATAATAGACAAAAAAGTAGTAGGTACGTGATGCGTAGCCAGAGATTTCGGCGACACTAACGCAGGTCGAGAAGAGCAGACGATATCTGCCTTTACTGCTAAACTCAGGGATAAACAGAGGAATTATTCTTAGCAAAACCACTGGTGCACAATTCACAAGAAAAACAACAGATAAAATAATAAGCATTTTAGTCATTGCTATTTCCTTCCTTCCGTCGGCAGAAGAAGTCTGTTTGCGCCACCTGACGGTCTGCCACAGTTTCACTGATGTCATCAGGGTCGCGATCATCACGATGAGTGGACATCCTATAGACAGGAATATTCCGTAAAATACTCCGTCTATAAAGTCCAGCAACTCTTTGTTCCTTGATTGATACTCAGTCACATACAAGCCCATGAAAGTCACTTGTCTTCTCTTGTCAAAGAAACACACGATGACATATTTTGCCATCACCACCAGCCTGACAAACGTGACTACGGCAACTCCAATGACAATGATCACAGCCATGGTCTTTGTTTTTAACATTGTTTTTGAACGAAGTGGGAAAAATACACAAAAACATCTCTCAAGAGATATTATCACAGTTATGAAAGCCGACCCGTTTCCAATACCGTGAAATATCATAATTTTGTGATTCATAAGAAAAATGTGTACAGAACCGTAGGTTTCACGAGAGCTTAACGAAAACATCTGATCCGAATAAAGTAGGAAAAAGAAAGAAAGACAAATAAAATCCACTACAGCCAAACTAAAGAGGCAGAGAGTGACTCGGTGACGTAAGCCTTGCTTGTAGAAGACGATGATGTTGAGAAAACATGGCGGCCCACCTACAAGAAATAACACTGGGATGACCACACTGGATTTTATTTTATAGAGGAGCCTGTCCGTCTCTCGGCTAATTAAGTCTCCACTTTCATCAGACGACGATGTTATCAAACAGTTTGACAGAAGACTTGTATTATCGCTCACATTCTCAGAAAACGAACCTGTGACGTTTTCTGCAACGGTGATGTAACCAGGCATAGTGCACGTCACCGGTTTGAAGATGGAAATGAATCAAAGCGTTTGCTTTATTGAATTTAAGAAATGCCTAATAACTTTATTTA
This sequence comes from Pomacea maculata, assembly GCA_004794325.1. NCBI lineage: Eukaryota > Metazoa > Mollusca > Gastropoda > Architaenioglossa > Ampullariidae > Pomacea > Pomacea maculata. The sequence goes on along the minus strand of SRHC01002946.1, from coordinate 1,352 downwards.
GTTTATAGGCATTTTCTCTCCAACTTTTCCCGATGCTGATTGAATTGGAAAATAGGATGTGTTAAGTACTTTAACTGACATCGTTAATTACCCAATTTTTTGTAGGACATAGAAGGAAATTCGGAAGTTTTGCCGGAAGGTTGGTTTATTTTGTTTGTTTAACATTTGTCTTCGCAATGTTCAATAATTTCTGTCGTTAGAAAATACCAGAAAAAGGGTTATTATCGCGCTAGATGTGTTAAGGCAGGAGTTGTGCATCATTAAAGAGACAAGCTTACTTTTAAAAATACACACATTAGCACATGCAGACACACGCATAAATAAACGAAGACATGTACACACAGACAGAAACACAGACAAACAAAATTTACTTTTTTTTCAAAGACCTATTCTCACGCATGAACCAAAATTACACGCCCGAATATTGTAAATGTCGTTCATCACCCTCTTTAATAAAATGTTTAAAAAAAAGACAGATGATTTTAAGTAATTATTCTTGATTCTTCTCAACATCTTAGATTTATTTACAACTATAATCGTCAAAATAATTTTGTATTATTTAGGAATGTTTCAGTAAGTTAACGTATTTCAAATGAAAATGCACCAACACTCGAGATAAATAAATATCTTGTTGGTTAGAAAAAAGTTTTACGTAATTGTTAAGCAGTCTGTCCTTTGTTTTAATATTAGAAATATGGCACATGTCATTATAATACATGAAAACACGTAGCAGGATGAGGGTTATTGAAAAATAACACAACAGTAAGCACGCGCGAGCACACACACACATATGCGCGTTAATTTTAACAGTTCGGAAAAATCTTTTCACCAATAAAACTATTAATTTTTAGTCGTGTTATTTTATAATAATAATTGTTATGAATTCCGAAATACCAGAAGTCCCGTAGAAGGTGTGTAGTCTACGAAGGAGCAGAGAGTGGTCCACAGTGTCCAATGCACCAGACAGGTCCAGTAGAGTTAAGGCAGAAACATCACCGCTATCAAGGGCAGATAATATATCGGTGGTCATTTTAATTAGTTTCAGAGCTGTGTAAAATCTTCTTTATCCTTGATCTTTGAGAGAAAAGACAAGTTGAAAACTGGGCGATAATTGTTCAACACATTGACATCAAGCGTGGATTTCTTAGAAGTGGCTTCATCATGGCATTTTTAAACAAAGATTGTAAAACACCTGATGACAAGCTGATAATTACAAAGTTTGTGATGGAAGGGAGTAAAATATCTGAGCATTCAAGAAGAAGATTAGTGGGTATTGGGACTAACTGGTAAGTTATTTGCTTGGCTTTCAGAATAATCTCCTTTATATCAGCATCAGAGACTGGCCGAAATTT
>SRHC01002945.1:0-23991 GCA_004794325.1 Pomacea maculata | reverse complement strand
GACCGAAGTGATGAGAATCAACAGCAGGCAGGAACTCCTAATCCAACTGGAACATCCTAGAAACAGAGCGCTTCACTTATCTGGGGAGCATTGCCAACAAGGACGGTGGAGTGGACGATGACATCAAAAGCCACATCAACAAGGCCACGCATGCTTTCAACAGCCTACGCCCCATCTGGAACTCCCAAGCTTTATCCTTCAGCAGTAAGACCCGTATCTTCAACACCAATGTAAAGGCAGTCCTACTGTATGGTTCTGAAACCTGGAGAGTGACAAACACCATTAACAACAAGCTCCAGACATTTACCAGCCGATGCCTATGCCATGTTCTGGGAATAAGGTGGCCTAAAAAGATCTCCAACAGCAGCCTGTGGAAGAGAACCTGCCAGAATATCACTAGCCGAGACATCAAAAAGCGCAAATGGGGCTGGATAGGACACATCCTGCACAAACCAGCTGACACCATTGCTAGTCAGGCACTTGACTGGAACCCTCAGGGGAAGAGAAGAGTTGGGAGACCAAAGCAGACTTGGAAAAGAACAATAGAGATCGAGGCAAAGGACATCGGAACCACATGGGCCCAACTGAAGGGGTGATGCCCAAAACCGGGTCCGCTGGCGAGGTATTGTTGCGGCCCTATGCTCCTCAAAGGAGCAACAAGGAATAAACTAAACTATGGGAATTTTTACAGCATAGCTTTACTTTTTTGAAAACCTTATGTCAGCGGTTCAATCCCCCTCTCAACAATTAAGCCTCCAATCTCCCTCCTCTCGCCTTTTGCCCTCTCTCTCCCCCAATCTCTCATCGCTGACTCCCCTCTCCCTCTCCAATCACACCTCTCTCTCTCTTGTTTTTAAACATCTAAAGGGCACGCATTCAGGAAACGTCCATCATTCACACCCTTTCGCCCTCGCACGTGCTCAGTCTTAGTACTCTAGGTCCCTGACAGAAGGCCATGACCAGACAGTGCGGGGTGGGGGCTTAAGAACGACCGATGGCTGCTGCTAATGGCATATTTATCGGACATATTTGAGAAGCTGAACGTTGTGAGTACTTCTCTGCAAGGGAAAGACACCACCATACTACAAACAACTGACAAGATGAATGCTTTCGTCCGAAAAATTTCGTTGTGGTCACAAAAGATACGCCAAGAAAATATTTTTGATATGTTTCGTGCTTGTGTAAGTGCAAGGCTGACAACTTGAATCTTGATCAGGTGAAGAATGTAATTATTGCCCATCTAAACGGACTGCAAGAAAGGTTTCAGCATTACTTCGCTTAAACTGATGTGACTAAATACGATTGGATTCGTAATCCATTTCTGGCTGATCCTAGCACAAGCGAGTTGTCCACGCAAGAAGAAGAGCAGCTCATCGACCTTTCGAGTGACCAATCCCTGAAAATGGTCTTCCAAACAACACCAGTGCCAACATTCTGGATTAGCGTCAACGGTGCTTTCTGAGAAAGCAATGAAAGTTCTTCTGCCATTTTCAACTTCATATATGTGTGAGCAAGGATTTTTAGCATTGGCAGCACTGAAGTCTCAATACAGAAATCGTGTGGACGCAGAGACTGAGCTGCAAATAGCAGTGGGTACGAACATCGCACACAGGTTCGCTTCTCTATGCAACAGCAAGCAGGCTCAACCTTCTCATTAATCAAAGTGAGTGTCCAATAAAATTAATAAAATAATATTTATTAGCAACGTAGAATTTGCTTTAGTAAAATTTCATTAACAGTTATACTTCTTGCAGATACGAACTTTGTTCTTCCGTTGTTGAATTTCTGTTTACAGGGCTGGCTGTTTGCCGTAATATAGCCTTAGTTGCTGACTCGGCGTAAAGCACCAATTTCCCCCCCCCCCCTCCGTCTACTTTTAATAGCTATATCCTAGTCATGATCAGTCTGGCGACTTCAGTGGGACATACCTGTAGCGAAAAGCAAAACCATTTATGATGTATCTCATACATTCCAACTGCTTCTCCGCTCGATTCACGAGCAGGAAGTGCTTATGCACCAAAAATAAATTCACGTCCTTCACGCATGCACAGCTTTACAGATCATTTCACAAACCGTTCGCGAATGTTCTGTTATAGCTGCGCATGCGTGAATGACGTCATTTCCATGGCTGGTATATAAAGACTGACGTGCACGTCGATCGCGAGCGCCATTTTGGATTTAGGAGGAATCAAGCAAGAATAGTTCAGTTCTTTTTCAGCTGCCTTTTACTTTCATCGTGCATCTGTGAAGTTTCAAGTGCAAAGAAAGGCCTACACAGTCGCTCCTGCAAACAGCAAAATCTCCATTGGAGTAGCTCAACGCCCTGCTGTTGAGGAGGTTTGTTTTCAGTTGCAATATTGCAAACACCTTCCTTTTCTTTCTCGTTCGATTTTTCCTAACATATAGTTTGAGACATTAACTAATTTTTTTTTTTAAATCACAATTACATTTTATAATCCGGCCAACATGTACAATTCAATAAGGCGGCTATTATCGTTCTTAGCTTGACATCTTTACCATTTAACTTTCCACATCATCCACGAGAGGAAAAGGCCATTTTCTTTTATGCTAACGGCGTAATCATGTCAAGTACGCATTTCATGTTGGAACAAGTGATAAATGATCGTATTTTGCTGCATATTTTGGACGGATTATAAAATTTGAGTATTGATGTTCAAAATGAGCAATGGTTTAAAAACAATTAGTTGACATTTGAACACATTATTGTCCCAAGTGGGAAGAAGGGCTTCTGAGACCATCTGTTTCTGGCCATGAGCTTAGAGCCACTGTGGCGTGTTGCATAGGCGTAGCGAATCTAGCCAATCGATCCAAAGCGTAGCACAGAGCACTCCGTCACCCGGTTCGCGCAGCAGGGTCACGCGTTCACGCGCCGACGAGGCGATGAAGATGCAGGATGGATGGTTGACACAATGACAATGACAATTCTTTATTTACGAGGGGTAAAATAAGCAACTGAGCGCTTTTTTCCACTTAGCCCTCGCCCTTTACAGGGAAGGAAATTAACTATATAAATGAATTAATTAAGCATTAAATATAAAAAGATAATAAGCACAGAGAAGGGTGGATATGTACAAGGTGATGGTTAAAGAAGAGATTAGCATATATTCACAAGGTCACCTTGAGTTGGTAGGAATCTAGAGGGCTTATCTATATATCTTGAACGTATTGAGATAGATGGCGTCCAAAGCAGGTCAGGGAGTGCAATTGTTTGAGATGGAGAGGGAGGCTGTTCCATAGCGCACTCCCTGAAAATTGCAGACATGATTTGAAGAGGTCTAGTCTAGGAAAGGGAATATTCAGTTTTGGGAAGGTTCTAGAGTTATTGGAGGAAAATAGGAGAGAGAGTCTGGGCGATAATTTACCCGTCAGTATTTTATACATGAAAATGCATTTGTTAAATTTGAGTCTGTTTTTAAGAGGAAGGACGCGTAGAGAGGTGAAGTCACGTGGGTCTAATTTCGGTTTTAGCAGAACGGCTTTGATTGCTCGCCTCTGAACACTAGCTAGAGGTTTCATGGAGGATCCACTAGCGGAGTCCCAGAGGGTAGAGGCATAGTCAATGACTGACTGGATGTGGGTGATATAGAAGAGTTTCCTTGTGTGAGTGTCAAGGAAATGTTTCATTCTGGACAGCTGGTAGACTTTCTTGGAGATGTTCTTACTTGTGGTGGAAATATGTTGGGACCACGATAAGTTGTTGTCAATGGTAACACCCATGAGTTTGTGGACCTGTACTTCAGTTATTGACTGAGCGCCGATTTGGATAGTAGGAAATGGGGTGGCTAGGTTTTGTCTTTTCTGTCTGGTTGTTAGAAGCATTACTTCAGTTTTCTGGGGGTTGAGGGACATGTGGTTGGATTCAGTCCAAGCCTGGAGCTCGTCGGCGCTCAGCTGTAGGATGGAAGCGAGTGGCTCAATCTGTTGGTGGTGAGCGTGTATTGTGGTGTCGTCTGCAAACATTTCACAGGATTGGGATATATGGAGAGGAAGATCATTTATGTATATGGAGAAAAGCAGGGACCTAGTACTGACCCTTGAGGGACACCAAATTTAACTTCAAGGGGATCAGACAGTTGGTTGTTTACAGCAACTCTCTGAGTTCGATTGTCAAGAAAGGAGATAAGGAGTTCGGTGCTACTAGTACTTAGTTTATATAGAGTTAGTTTTCTGATAAGCAGATTGTGATCTATGACATCAAAGGCTTTGGCAAAGTCATCAAATAAGGCGGCAGAGAAAAGATTATCATTAATATTATTTAACCATTGTTCCACCATAGATGTAAGAGCAGTGTGGCAAGAGTGACTGGGCCTAAAGCCGGATTGGTTTGTATGGAGGAGTTCATACCTTAGAAGGTGCTCTTGTAGGTGCTTGTGGATGTGTTTTTCTAAGGGTTTTGAGAGAGGTGATAGAATTGAGATTGGACGATAATTTGTAGGGTCGCTTGGATCACCTGATTTGTGAATTGGGATTACTTTTGCTTGTTTAAGGTGCATTGGAAAGTAAGATTTATTAATGCAGAGGTTATATAGATAGGTCAGGCTTTCCGTAATGGCCGATGCTGAGAGCTTTAGGATTTTGTTGTTGATGCTGTCTGGACCTTTGGTGTTAGTATCTTTAAGTTTGGTAAGTGCTTGATATACATCCAATATAGTCATTGGTGGGATGGAGAGAGCCATATCAATGTGCCTTGAGTTACAGAAGCTTTGTAACTTGTCTAGATTGTTTTCTTGTGACTTGTCATTTAAGACTACCCTAGGAGCAATTCCTGCAAAATGTGCGTTCAGTGTGTTAGGGGCTATTGTAGTTCCGGGACTGGTTTTTCTTGACTTGTTGGTTAGCTGATTGATGGCTTTCCAGATCAGTTTGGTGTTCTGTTTGCATTCTATGAGTTTGCTAAAGTAGTTTTTCATCTTGCTTCGTTTCATAGCGGTGACAAAATTTCTTTGCTTTTTGAATTCCGCTTCCTGGCCCCTCCTTTTAAGTTTGTCTCTTACATTAATTGCGGCTTGGAGCTCCAGGTCGAACCAAGCAGGTGTGATGTGGTGTTTAACACGTTTGGTCCGCAGTGGTACATGCTTATTGTATATTTGTAGGTATTGGTTGTGCCAGTAGGTGATGGCTTCATCTGGGTCTGTGATATCATATATTTTGTTTAGGGGAGAGTTGTATAGATCAGCTAGAAATTTAGTTTCCTCAAAGGTTTTAAAGGAGCGGTAGGTGATTGTTTTGTGTGAATTTCTGGGAACTTTGGTCCATTTTTGTGCCACGTCAGGCAAACGGGGAAGTGATCACTGCAGCCTGTCATGGGCACACAGACTTCGAGTATGTTGTTTTGGTTGCTGACGTAGATATGGTCGATGAGTGTCTGTGAAGTGTTAGTGACCCTTGTTGGGGTGGTAACTAGTTGGGTGAGGTTCGCTAGGCTGATCTTCTCTATCCATTGCTTATTCGGTTTGAGGAGGTCGATGTTGAAGTCCCCTAGCAGCATGTATTCTTTGGATTCAAGGAGCACGGCATCTAGCATGGAGCTGAAGTGGTCTGTCCACTCGGCTCGTTCGCTAGGGTTTCTATAAATGAATCTTATAAGAAGTGGAGCCGTATTTTTTAGTTTTACTTCTAGCCAGATTGACTCTACGTTGTAGTTTTCTAGTTGGTGCAGCCGCTTAGTGTTTAGTGCTGTTCTGATGTAGGTGATTAAACCAGTTTCATGTTTGCGTTCTGGGTGCCGACGTTCCAGTGTGTACCCAGGAATAGCGATGTCGTTAAGGGAGACAAGTTCCGTAACCCGGGCTTCAGACAGGGTAAAGATATGGAAGGGGGATCCGAAGTTGTATATGAATGTTTCTACCTCAGGTATTTTGTTGAGCGCAGTGTTAATGTTTAGGTGGCCTATTGCGGACAGCAGCACGAAAGGCAATATGCAGAAACGACGACACGGATGAAGAACAAAAACCAACATGAAGAAAAAGTAGAACACGTAGAAGCCTGTAGAGAAAATAATCCATTCAATCAACAGGCGGCTCTCCCAAAGCTGCTCAGCTTCTGAAAGACAGCCTTAAACAAATACATATCTATGATCAGACTGGTCACTCACCTTCAAAAAATGTCCTCATACAGTTACATTTATGTAGGACCATCAGACTAGTTACAAAACCACTCACTTTCTAAAAAAAAGTGCTCTTATACAAATACATACATCTGACCATTAGACTAGTGGCCCTTAGTACACAAATCCATACATGGAGAAACGGGTGCGCGCAGCATGTGCCGCTACCCGGCCATCACAAATGCTAACTAACATTGTGAAGCAGCAAGTCTTGCACTAAAACATGAACATAAATTCAGCATATAAAAATCCTCTCATTCACCCACACGGGCACTCCCACCGCCAACCAGGGCCCCTACAGACTAGTGTGGAACCCAAAAAAATAGACCTCTACTCACCCAAAACGGCTTGTGATGAGAGACCAGCGTCGGCGGCCAGGCCCCCGGTCTCACACCGTCCCCCACGTCCGGCGCCGTCCGTTGTTGGATGAAGACTATACAGAAAACAGCGCCAAGGATCCCGCGCGCGCGAAGGAAAAGAGACAAAGAAAAGGGGGGAGAAAAGTCAAGGGGGGGAGGTGGTTGCAGTCCAGTCCGGGAAAAGAAGAGACCTGTGAAGGCCCTGCGAGCAACTGACGCGCGACGACAACGCCGTGGGTCAGGGCTCTTGGGCTCGCGAGACGGATAGGGTCACACAAGGACCGCGTGAACTGTCCCTTGATCCCCCCTCATCCGCGCGCACACACCCACCAACAGGCAAACACAGTACGGGAAGCATAACACGGACTACAACACAATCGCCGACACGCACTATACGGAGTATAGAGAGATAGCTCATATTTATACATACTCAGTATAGATGCCAGAGAGTTAAATCCTTTGTTACTGTAGAGTGTAGAGCATTGAATACTGAGTATGCGATGACAGACTACAGGAACGTCAGGACAGCTTTTGTCGCATGCTGAGTATGCCTTTTAGACAGCTATCTCCGTATACTCAGTATGGTGCGAACCGCCTGTTGTGCGAATGGTGTGCAAAGGGTTTCACAGACTCTCACAGCGAGGTGAGCGCCTGCGTTGCTGAATTGCACAGGACCGCAAGGTTCGCTAGGGTCGCTAGGCTCGCTAGGCCAACTTTGCTCGATTCGCTACGTGCTATGCAACACGCTGCCGCTCCTACAAACAGTTTAGTCGTCCTCGATCTGATTTTGAGCTGTTGATATCTGCTTTCTCCTAAACATATATTTCTTCTGAATACATTGCTCATCTTTGAACAGTATTTTTTTAGATTTCGGATTCTTCCTCAGTGGAATTTTTCTATTACTTAACATAGCAAATAAATGAAATTATTTTATGTAAAAGACTAAATTATCCAAAGTAAACATTTTTATGCTTTCTTTTTCAAAGTCATAAATATTTACCTTCCACTGTTTTTAACTGTTTAAAAATTTTTCTTACTTATTAACAGTAGTCTTCAAATTTCAAAACTCTTTCTAGCAATGTATAGCTTAAAAGACGGGTTGATGTCTTTGTTAATAACTGTTGTTTCCTTTTTTATATTTACAGTCTTCCAGGGCATTGTAAGTAATCATTTTGTACAAAAATTTTCAGGTACATATATTTTATATAACTGATTTTTTTTATTAGGTTTGGCTGCTTGTCTGTTTGCTAATTTTGCAATCGAATTTTTCACCTACTTTCCATAGTCCTAGAGATCTGAAGTATTTACTAGCTACTGATTTCCTGTGATAGAAAATATTAAACCATTTCCGGCAGGCTAGAAGTCATAAAATAATTTATTTATTGTTTCATTTTGTAGGGGAACTTATAGGCCAAATTAGGGGAGATAGGTAACTGCTGCTCTAGGACTAGTGAACTATAGGCCTAGCTATAGGATATCTCAACTAATTCGGCTTGAAGGGAATAAAGTCACAAAGTAAAGGATTGCTTAGAGTGATTATGTCAGCAACTGGTAGACGCTTACAGAAGCTTTCAAGGTAGATATAAACATCTCCGGTGCGCGAATGAAGAGTGAGTTGCAAATGTCCGCAATCGCTTTAGACGTTTGTATCGACCAGTGTGGTGGACACCAGCGAGCATCAACATGCATCGCAAGTCTTAGTGTATTCTCTGTCACATTCTTAATATTTATTGCCTTCCAGCTCTCGAACGGAAGGCAAGTGAGCCGGCGCATTATCAAGAAAAACTGCGGTTTCAACATGGCTGATTCTTGGTTTTGTGCCGTAGTCTTCGACCTGACCCAGAGAGAAGTGCATGTCAGATTCTTCAACGGGCTCAACGTGACGGAACGCCTTGATTTCTCTGACATAACTCACCCCTCGGCTTGCCTTTATCTTTACACCCTGGTCCAGCGGTGGGCGATGTGCGTGCTCCCTATCCAGTCCGACCCGATTTTGCATTTTATGCTTTTCGATCTCTCTAACCCTTTTGTATGTCTTGCGTTTGACTACCTGATGCGGATGTCTAGACCAGACATTTCAAACTAAGGGTCCCCCTTGTGAATGTTTGTAAATAGTCCATCCACTCTGAGATAGCCTTGCAAAAGATCACGACCTGAACATTTTGTTGCCTTGATTGGCAATGCATGTCACTAGTTTAACACCATGTGGTCGCCGCTACCGCCATTTTGCCATCTGCCGGCCAGTGAAGCGATCGACATAGACATTCGCCATTTCCGCACTATAATCCTAGCCTAGGAAAACTGGCCCCACTGCCTTGGGGGGAAATCTTGGGAAACGATCAAACCAAAATGGCTAGAATAAAAATTAACAGAGAATAGCTAACAATGCAAACCGGCTAACATTCACATCAACAGAAAAAGAGGGCACGAGCAAGAGTAGACAACACCTATTGCGCCGCAGAACAGCGACCCTCCAACCCCCAAACACACACACACCTCTTTAACACCTCCATACCTTCGTCCACCTCCACCCCTCATAAGCACATTCCCCACAGATCTTAATTCCCCACAGTGCGAAATCACCGCGAGGTGAAATAGCTTTCCCTTACAGTCACAACAACATCAACTACGACGGCCATGTGCCCCTCATCAGATGGATTGGTCCATAATCAAAGCGACTGTATCCTGCTGCCGAGACGCTTCAAATCCAGCATCAACAAGGACGTATCCAGTCACTAACATAGGTAGTGACCATGATCTTGTTCTTACGAACCTGAAGTTAAAGCTATAAGCGAAGCAACTCGTAAACATCCCTCCCCAAGAATTCTATTTGATTTGGAGAAGCTGAAAGACTCAAACCACGAACTAATATCCATGGGCTGCTGGCAGACGATTTTTTTCCAGTTTACTGCTAAAACGAGACATTGGACGACATAGCTTCCGGTTTATTCACATTCTGTTACTGCTCGCCGAGACTAACAGTGGATCACTTCGCAAGAGGCCAAGCGTTGGTCATGGCAGACAGACAGCAGTCCACCTGTACATGTCAATGCCACAGTGGGATGAAGCTTTGGCGCGCTGAATCTGGTGGAATATTATGTAGGTACTCTCGCAGGAAAGATCAAAGAGATGCTACTGTCAACAGCTCAGGAGGTTCTAGCGCGACATAGGAATAAGAAACATCATTCATCATGAATGACATCCTAGATCTGTGACCAAAGAGGGCCTTTAAAGAGGGAAAAGGAAAGCAAATCGAAACAACTACTAAATAGAAAGAAGTGAACTTTGCCATCAAGAAAGTGATGAAGGCAGCCAGGGAGAACTGGACAGAGAGCCAATGCCGGCACATAGATGATGGAATGGCACAAGGTGACATCAAAAAGGCATACTCACTTGTAAGGACCTTCACTAAGACAGATCAACACAAGACCTCAGTAATCGAAGACAGCAATGACCGCCTTCTCACAAAAAGCAGAGCTGTACTCAACCGATGGACGGAGTCTTGCAAAGACTTCCAAAACTTCCAGCTGAAGACAGATGTCAACATCCTCTAAAACAGCCAGACTACGGAAGGAGGTCGAAAGCGCTGTACACAGTCTGAAAGGAGGAAAGTCTCCAGACGTTGATTGCCTGCAAGCTGAACTACTTTAACCAAATATTTTTGTTGTAAATAATTAAATAATTTATTCTTGCCGACTATAATTGTACGTTTTTACCAAGATCGAGCGTAAGAGCATGCATGCAACTGAAGGTGGAGAAACGATAATATTTTGAAAAGCTGTTGAATGTTTTCTGCGTGGTGTGCCGACCTGTCTACTAGTGGTGGCTGTCGCGTATCGCTTGCTGCAGGGTTGATCGAGGTGTGCGGGCCTGGCTTTGTGCATTCAGGGACGAGTCCTGCCAACGGTTCTTTTGAGTTTTCTGCGTGCGGCAGAATCAACGCATCACGAGTTGATGGGCTCAATCGGACGGAAGCGGGAGACAATAACAGGCAGATTACAAAGAGATTGTTGCCAGTCGTCTAACAGAGGACGAAGTGCTGTTGACCATCAGCGTGGCATCAAACCTGAATGAAACTGCCAGCAGACTATCGGCCAGGCGCCGAAATGCAAGTCGTCGCGCGGAAGGATTATGTGGCAGCCAAGTTGCTGGACAATAGTCGAGGCCATGACACTGTCACTGAGCCGTGTAGTGTCAGCAGCACCTTGCCTCAGGAAGCGGAGAACTTTTGTCTCCTTAGTGAAAGCTTTGTGCCCCGGACCACGCGGGCACTATTAGTTTGTATGTTGGAGGGGGGGGGGGGGGGCGTGTTTGTCTCCTAACAGTTCACACAGCCGGCACGATCGCACAACCCCTCGCTCGGCAGAAGACGACTTGCGACATACCATTCGAACCTCAACTGAGCGCAGACCACACAGCAATGACAAGGACAGAATTTACGTTACAAAACAAATTTATTAACCACGTAAAATAACACTAAAACCGACTAACATACGTCTCTAACACCTACATAAAAAAAGATAGAGTAGAATAAACAACATAAAATAAAACAATTGCCCTGTGCACATGCGAGTCACAGTAAACGCATAGAAGACACCACCCGCACGCACTGCTGGGTGGATGATCAAATGTTCGCTCAAGGTGTCCGCTGGCGGCATACAACTTCTCATACAGATACATATATATGACTATCAGACTAGTAGTCTTAAACACAAATCCAGCAGGGAGAAACGGGTGCCACATGCGCCCCGACCCGGCCATCACAACATTGAGAAGCAACATGGATAGGGGTACACAAGGGCCAGGTGAACCGTTCCTTGATCCCCGCCATCCGCGCGCACACACCCAACGACAGACCAGCACAGTACAGGAAGCACAACACGGACAACAGCGCAATCACCAACATGTGACAGTGTTCTATTTTATTCTGTCATCAGTAGACTAGCTCTCCTCTGTTCGCTTCATTTTGTAATTTGTTTTGTTTTCTTTCACTTTCTTTTCAAGTTGGCGGGTCGCACTTTGTGACCGCCAATAAATTTAAGTCATGCATTGTACCTTCGTGTGCGTGTTTTGCGTCCACTGAGGAGTGGCTGGCTTCGCTGCTCGCGTCGGGCGCGTGGAGGTTTGTGTGATTGCGAGTGTGTCTGTGAGAGAGCAAGTCCCGCGACCCCCGATTGCGTTACGCGTCAAAAGGGAGATGCGGGGTAGTAAACCCACTACCCTAGTCCTCACTTCTCAGTGCTTCCTCGTCCTATGTCCGTGTTGTGATGTTTTGTTTGTGGAGTGGAAAGGTTGTGAGTTGCGATTGACTCTGTGCAATGCGGGCGGTTGGCAAGTGTAGGCTTGGTCAGACGGTTGGAGGCAGTGGAGCAGGAAGATCGATTCATTCGACGCGCAACGTGGCGTGGCTTTGTCAGCTGTACGTGGCAGTAGCTACTGGTCAGGTACGCCAGGCAGGTGAGCAGACGCGGGCGGAGTGGTTCTGCACTGGAGTCTGCCGTTGAGAGGTATGTCCGGGTAGGCAGGGAAGCAAGCCTCAGTGGTAAGGATCAGTTGGATTTTGCAAGAGAGGGGGGAGAGAGAGAGAAAGGAGACGGGAAAGTAAAAGGAGGGAGGAGAGAGAGAAAGGCAGACGAGAGGATCCGGAGGGACGAACGAAACCATGAGTTGGAGATGGCAAGGTTCCTGAGTGAGGGCGCAGGGCAGTAGAGGGCAGAGGCTGGGTTCGAGGCGGTAAAGCTGAAGATGCCGTTCTTCGAGGACGGTGAGGACCTGGAGGCCTATTTGCAGCACTTCAAACGCTGTGCCAGGATGAGTGCGGTCTCGTGGACGGTGAGGCTAGGCTTTGGTTGGTTGGTTGGTTGGTTGGTTGGTTGGTTGGTTGGTGTTTAATGCCGTGCCAGCAACTAGGGCTATATCACGGCAATAAAAATATTTTATCTTTAAAAACAAATCAACATAGTGAGTGAACAAGGTGTAAAAGAAAAATTAAGTGTAAGAAGGGTGGTGAAACCCAAAAAGGCCACCAACACACCAGAAATTAAGTGAGAAATATCAGAATGTAAAAACTTAAATTTGATTATATAGTCCTATTCTTTTTAAAAAGATAAAGATTGCCGCCGATTAAATTACCTAGACAAACTTGGCCCAGCAGTTGGCTCTTTTATAACTGTAAATAGTTTCTGGAAGGATGTTTTAAAAGCGTACCAGATATTTGGAGAAAGTGTTGTGTGTAAACATATTGAAGAGATTATATCAGAGCCTATTTTTTGTAACAATAAAATTAAGATTGGGAATAAACCATTTCTGTATAGAAGTTGGGTAGACAAAGGGATATATTTAATTAAACACTTGCTGGATGAAAGAGGTAATTTTCTATCATGTCAAGATGTTAAAAGGATATATGATGTAAACATTAATTTTGTCTCTCTAAATGGTTGCATAGAAGCCATAAAGGAATATATGCATCAAGACAGAGAGAATGCAACTGATCCATCACCGCTTGACTATGATACAAATAAAACTCTTAGTGTAATTCAATCTGTACAGAAAGGTGCAAGACTGTATTATGATAACATGGTAACTAATACACATGTGCCTAACTGTTGCTCAAAATGGGATACAAGACTAAATAGAAATGTAGATTGGCACATTATCTTCAGGAAAGTAGCCAAGATTAAAGATATTAAATTAAAATGGCTCCAAATCAGAGTCTTGCATAGAATACTGGGGACAAAAATAGCTTTATTTAATATGGGTCTAGAAATTGATGATTTTTGTAACCACTGTAGAAGTGAAAAAGAAAACATTCAACATATTTTTTGGAAATGTAAATGTGTTCAAGATTTCTGGCAAAACTTTCAAAATTATGTGTCAAATAAATGTGGGATTACGACAAGGATGATATTATGTGAACACCTGGTTTTATTTGGATGCAGTAATAACTTTAAGACAGACGATGTACTGGATTTAATATTCATGCTTGCTAAATTATACATATACTCTTGCAGATTAAAAAAAAACACACCTCAGTTGCAACCATTCATTCAGATACTGTAATATAGATATAAAATTGAAATTTTTAATGCTCGCCTGGAAATGAAAGAAGAAAAAGTTGTACAACTTTGGCTACCTTATATGGAACTTGTTGACCAAAACTTAAGCAGTGACTAGACTTTCATACATGTTGATATACACTACCTTATTTGTCTTTTATATTGGTATATATGGTATAGTGAAATGGAGTGAATGGCTTAAACATAGAATATGCCATATGATTAATAGGTAAATGAAGAATAAATGTTTATATATTCAAAAAATAAATAAATAAAATAACGTGTAAATAATAATAAGGAGAAAAATAAATGTTTATATATGTGAAATAGAAGGCTAGTTGTTAGATACTAGATAGTATATTGAAATTACTTTAAATCAGAGTTCTGCACAAAATGTTGGGGACAAAAATGCCTGGCACTATATAATGTTTGTGATATTGTTATGTATGCTCATTATAATTCAAGGAATATGATTTGGATGATTTTGTCATGTAAATATAATGTGTCAATGGAAAATAAATGTTAAAAAAAAAAAGAAAGAAATGGAAAAAAAGTGAGAAATATCAGAATATAAAAACTTAAATTTGATTATATAGTCCTATTCTTTTTAAAAAGATAAAGATTGCCGCCGATGGGACGGACCTAAATAAGCTAAATAGAGAATTTGCTATGAAAAAACTGTCGTCGGATAGTCTGGACCTCTGGACAGATAATCAAAAGGTGTAATACATTAAAATTTCCCTTACACCAGGGGCAACCTGGTGGTAGTTCACCTCGCAAGAGGTATCCTTGCGTGGCATAGGTGTGTCCTATCTTTAGTCTTGTAAGGACTACCTCCTCCCGCCTTGTAGTGCGGCACAAAGGTGGGCGGTCAGAAAGACAGGGAAGAGTGGCGAATAATTTGTTTTGACTTCAAGTGTTCCAGAGGCGTTTCCATAAGGTCAGAATGTAGGTTGAGAGTAAAGGTTTGCAGTCGGATGAGATAAGTGACTGTATTTTACCAGGGGACTGACATGCAGCCTTGGCAGCCTGGTCTGCTCGAACATTGCCTGGAATACCAGAATGGCCAGGAGCCCAAATAAAAACAATGTCCTTTTTTCGTTGAATAAGTGCTGCATGAATTTTATGAATCTGAGGCTAGGCTTCCTCCTCAAGGGGAAAGGGTGGGAAGTGTACGTAAACCTCAGCGAGGAGGAGGCCGGAGATTATGACAAACTGAAGAGCGCACTGCTCGTCAGATTCTAGCTCACGGCGGTCACCTACCAGAAGAAGTTGCGGACGGCCAGACGAGAGGGCGGGGAGACGGTTTCGCAGTACGTGGCGCGTACGAGGACGTACCTGAACTGATGGTTGGGACTTGCGGGCAAGCCACCCACATTCGAGGGCTTACAAGACGTGGTTCTCCTGGAACAGTTGCTCGACAGCCTGTCTGTGGAGATGGCCACTTTCGTCCTCGAGCGCGCGCCAGGGAGCGTGGAGGAGGCGGCAAGGCTGAGGTTTGAAGGGTTGGATGCGGCCTACAAACGGGGCTTTGATGGGAAACGACGGTTTCTAGTGGACAAACCCGCCTGGACCCTCGACAATCTAGCTTGCAAATCCCACCGGGTTTCCTGCTCCAGCTTCCCGTACGGGCCCAGATCGGAGTCCGAATGGGTACCGTAAGGGACATACGATTTCTTGCAGTCTGGGCCATGTTTTCCTGTCCTTTGATTGGTAAGGTCTAAACACCCCCAGACGTACATCAAAAGGTGCAGAGTTTTGCATTATTGAATGTCATACTAATAAAGCGAGATGTCGATACTGCACATCGATTCTGATATCAGTGGTAAAGTTGTGTCCCTACGTGTAACAAGGTTGAGGGGATCGGCTATCCTTGATTTTCTTTCTGTGTTGTGGCCATGCTTTAATTTGGATAAAAGTGTTGGACTTCATGTGTACATATCCTTCTGCTGCGTTTTCTTTCTCTTCTGGTTTGCAGCTGAATATTATTTAATGTTATTTTGAACTGAGTACTTGTTTAGATCTCTTTGTTGAATTCCACTCTCTCGTGCTTTACTACCTTTGCCACTAACCTTGAGTTGCAATGAATTAACTAATGTGACGATCACCTTTTTTGCAGTTTTATATGATAATATTTTCTAATATTCTCAAGATTTCTCTATATATTCTCAGTGTTCTCTTAGGTCACTTACTCTTATTATTTAGAGTCATTACCATTAAGCCAACAGTTATCGCTTTTTCAGATATTGACATATTTTATAAACATGTACAAAGCTTGGTGCAAATGTTTATGAAATTTTATTGTCGCATTTACGTACTACAGTCCCACTCCTACACAAAAGATTAAAACTTACTTTGTTTTAAAAACATGTTTCATTTTATTGGATAAAATCTCAGGGGGCATTTATATTACACAATAACAATTAATCTTATAAGTACAACATATGATGACAATTTAGGATCAAGTTATATACATGATACTGAAGAAAAAAGAAACGAGCATAGTAATTAAACAGTTGATGACTCCTTGGATGTTGTCTGAAGCCTCCACTCACCCATTGTTTTTCCATACAGTTTCTGCAGATAACAAAAATGGGACAGTTGATATCTGAACTAGAGGTTCATACATTAAAGATCGACAAACGAAGTCTCGCACCACACATATTGTTTCAGCTCTATGGTGTTTCATCTTATTAACCATCTTTCTGTTTTCAGGTGTGTTTTTAAGTTAGTTTCACCCGTGGAAGGACAATTCTGACGGTTCAATCCACGAAACAAACCATGTTTTGTCTCCGCGACACCAGACTAGTTCAGCCCTCGCGGCGGCTACCCACAAAAGCTGGATGTGACTGGCAAGATGGGGGCAAGACCTTAGAACCCGTCTCCAACTACAATGTCACTGTGCTGGTGAAAATACGCAATCGGATCTCTGATGAATTTAATTGATAATTAAGACAGCAGTTGTCACCGAACTTGAAAAAGCTGAAAATATTCGACGTTTGCTTCTTCATAAATTCTCTTGTCTATGTGCAGATTTCAGTAAGAATAATCAAGTATGAGGAGAAGGATGTGACACCGCTGTTTAACGAGTATGAGGTTCCAAAGAATGTAAGTGATGTGCTATATTTTTCCTTTTCCTATTAGTATATATATATATATAAAAGGTGTTACTGTTAGGAATATGGTTAAAGTTAATGCTGGAAAGTGTCGTGTGAGGCATCAAGGAAAACTGATGAGGTATGCTATTTCTCTTTATTTGTTTTTTCACACAATAAAAATATATATTGGTAAATGTTGAAAACTATTCGGCTCTAAGAACCGAAGTACAGTTCCTCATTGAGTGTATCGGTTAAAAAGTTGTTCCCGTTCTGTGCAAGTATGACTATATAAATATATGTATGTGTTTATATGTGTGTCTGCGTGTTTTGTTCGTGCGTCTGTGTTTATGCGTATGTGTTGGCATGGTAACATGAAACTAAACGTGTACTAAACCGATAGCATTGTGTTGATTTATATGCAGCGTGTTATATCTTTTTTGTCCTGGTTGCCTTTTTTGCCTTTCTTTTAGGATTGCCTTTTTCAAGTGTATGTCTATGTGTGTATGTGTTTGTATGATATGTGTAGGTGTTTATGTGTGTTTATGTATATAAAAATGTGTGTGTGGTTTGTGATCGCATACATCGAGACGTGCCAGTTTGATCATCTTGACAAAATTAATATCACAAACTTCATGACATCTACCCACGTTTCTGCATAGCTAAAAGTACATTTTAATCGCAGTACTCACCTCACCGCAAGTAACATTTGTACAAATACTCATACATTCATGTTTTCACTATTTCGTGATTAGTAAGCCTCCGTACGTTTTTTATAAATACCTCCAAAAGACTCATTCTCATGTTGCAATAAACTTGTATTAATTCGTGATGATTTTTCTTTGGTGTCTAATTTTGAAAATATTGTTACCAGGTATCTATTTTTGTAGTACACAACTGCAGTTGGGTATACAAGTTCTCCCGGTTACAATTTCATTGACATAATTTTTAGAAAAGCCTTTTTTACTTGGAATCAAAGTATAATTAATCTTTAAAAACATGTTTAAATCAGACAACACAGTTGTGCTATCAATGCATTATCTTTAATGCAATAAGAAAATATTCTTTTTCTGTCGTTTACTGCAACTCTCCGTTTGACAGTTTATAATTGGCGACAGTGTCGATATATATAAGCTAAGGGAGACAATTATCAATCTTGCCCATTAACACTCTCATGTGGCAAAGTTCATAGTGTTATACCACTGTAAGTTCTGTGTTAAACGTTTATGCTGTTTTCTGTAGACCAGTGATGCCCAACCTTTTTCGGCCTGCGGGCCATATCCTTTTCCGACACGCGTGTCACGGGCCGCTTCACCGCAAAAATACAAAAAAGAAAAAAAATAGAGCAGATACCATTTTTATTAGAAAAAAGTTGTAATTAATGGTAAATTAATTATGTAGTAATTAGTGGGATATTTGAAGTTGTTTTCCCTAAACCAACTTCTGAATGTCCGGCTGCATCGTAGAGACACCAAGTCGGAGCACTGAATCGAAATGTTGGTCCATCGAAAAGAAAGATTGAGAGACGCCCCTACATAGGGATAAATACTTCTTCTTCCCTTTATTTTCGTTTTTTTTAAATAGATTTTTTGTATTACTAACATGCCGATTTCCTGCACTGTGGGCAGAAGTTTCGCGGGCCGGATGGGACCGCGTCGCGGGCCGGATATGGCCCGCGGCCGTAGGTTGGGCATCCCTGCTGTAGACTGTAAAGCGGAATATTTATAATACAGCAAGGCTGTGGTTAATAAAATACTTGTTATTCAATTTTCTTTTTGTATTGCATTACATTTATAAGAAGAGAGAGGGAGAGAGAGATGATTATTCAGGTGTTTAAACCTGTAGGCATGATCATGAGTTTTCTTTTTGTGTGTTAATTCCTTGTTAGTGATGACTATTACTAAGCGTAAGCGGCAGTTCTCACATCCCAAGCAGAAGAACGACAGGAAAACCCAGAGTTGTCAGTCCATGCTTGTGACAGACAGCTGGTGCTAACATGAACAATGTGTATTTGTAATTCTCGCTAGAACCTGTTAAAGCCGGAAGGCACTCCTTCTAGTCCTTCTAGCAGCACGAGCAATAGGTTTATATATATATTTTTTTTTTTGTTCAAACTCACCATACATTAGTTTATCCAGAAATCACTTTGGACACTGGAAAGCTTTATTTGAGTGGTTGCAGAAAAAGACAATCGAGTTTGAAGGCTGATGGTTTCAGTTATACAACACTTTGTAAAGCTGCATCTTGAAATGACATATTTTAAAAGTAAGAAAATGTATTTTACTTAAAATTAGATTTTAAACAGAATTGTTCCATCATCATGGTCAACACAATTAGCAAACAAAGACCAAGAAGAACACTCCAAGATAAGAGAAGGAAGTCGGAAAAAATGAAAGTGGGTGAGTATTGCTTTGATCAGTATGATATCCATAGATTATTTTAGTCTATTATTACAGCATTGTAGTAAACGTGAAGCAGTCTCTAGTGTTTAATGCTTATAAGAAGTAAGTTACTTCATATTGCAAAAGTCTGTCTAGAACCCTGTATGATGAAGATTTGTTTTTAAAGGAACAAGGTAAAGGAATTTGAATGCATTACCTTTTACTATGTCATCATTTTCTGGGTACACGAGCAAAAGTCGGGTTCTCTAAGGTACTGGGTGAAATTATTTGTTATTTTTAAAAAATCTTGCTTCAAAATTAAGCTTGGAAAGTCACAAAGCAGTTCAGCCTTCTAAAAACTGGATTTGACTGGCGAGACGTGCAACGCCATCTCAAAGCTGAATTTTCCAATTCGAATATGCACTGCTCATTAAGGAAGCTGTTGAGACACACACACACACTGACAGAAGTTGAGTATGACATACACATGTACTACTAGAACGACCTGACAGGCCAGTGCCATTTGAAAACAACAAAAGAACACTTCTCACAGCCCTGTATACTTCGTGGCTATGAGTCCCGTATCCGGGGGAACATTTCCACCCACGTCCCCTACCTAGCCTCGCACACACGACTGACTGCCCCTAGCCAGTCACAATTGCCTCGGCACACTACTGTCACTATTGGTGGAGATTCTCTGGTCGCGCAAAAAAAAAAAAGGCGCTAAAGTGGAAGGAGACCTTTCCGATGCACTGTCCCTAGCTCCCTTGCACAACAGCTGCGGTGAAGATCTTAGGTGACAGTGGTCTTTCACCGGCTGCAGACTACCAAGACCCCAGGAAAACACGGGCAAAGTATCTGCTACCTCCAGCAGTTGCCCAAGGCAACGGGTGGATCAGTTGCTATTGCCGGTTCCGAAGATGTATCCCTTCATCAATCAAGGCGACCTGTCAAGTCGTAAAAACTAACCGAAAGACTTCCCTTTACTGTCCGCTGGCACTCGTTTACTTTCAAAGGCAGCTGTAGCAAGACTGGAATCACACTACTCACAACTTGAAAAGTGTAAATGCAGCTAATACTTGTTATAAAGCACACTATCAATCACATTCCCCTGTTTCTCCATTAGTTGTAGTTTTTAAGGTTTGGAGTGCTCTGCTGTAAAATGTCAAATCTGGTGAGTTTTCATAGCCGCGTGGGCACTATTTAATGCACACTTTCTCTTTTTACAAGTAAGGTTTTATTTAGTCCTTATTTATCCCTCCAACTAAGGATCAGTTTTAACGATCAGTTTTCACAGCGACTTTTTACTTCAATGTTACTACTCGTATATAATATCAACATACCCTTCATTTACAAACGTGGTTTACCCACATCGGGTGTAGTTTGGACAGTTTGCTAGAGAGGACTTTAGTTCACCATTCATGACAATCCTATCTGCCTTTGTGGGGCTGGTATAAAAGATCTTTTTTTGAGCGTAAATTGTATGGAGGGCCAAGACGGGAGGTTTCTAAAATTTTCTCTCCATACAATTCATTTTATAGCCAGAGAGAGAAAAAATGTGACCCTCCACGAAAAAATGAGTCTTAAGTCGCGCGCAGGAGTTTTGTGCTAGAGGCCCCAGAAGGTTTTAGGGGTCTATGTTGTGCCGTTTGACTTTTCTTTACAAATGGATTCCTTGGTTATTAAACTATCAGGAAAATACACTCCTATGTTAAAATAAAAGTTAGAAATTGACTTTAAATACGTTTTAATCGAGATACCATTCTGCAGAAAAATGATTAAATTCAAACGCTGTTCCGATACTGTTTCCCTGTCAGAACCCCATGGTGTTATAGCTTGCCAGAAAGCCCGCAGTCTGTATGCTCAACTTCTTTGAAGAGTTATTCAAATATGAACCTCTCAAAAATTTGTCTGCAAATGCTTTAGGAGTAAACAAAGCCGGTCGGCCATCTCGTCCATGGACACTACCCTGGTATACAATCTAATCTCAACTGGGCAACTAAACATAACGAAGCTGACTGTTGATGCTGTGTTCCGCGGTTGAATTTCCTGGAATTTTAATATTCAAATTCATCACTTCAGGTGAACTTCTGTGATAACGGTTCACCCACTGTGGAATATAACTGTCATCGTCAGCTCGGCGGACTTCTGTACCTGCGGCTCAAGTGGATACCGAATAACCCCACTGCTTGTGCCGGACTACCCGTTTAGTGTGATTTGCCAGGGTAATCATAATCATCATACGGACCGTAGATCAAACGATTTCTTTTCCATCATTTCATTTCTTTTCTTTTAAAGCATTAAATGTGTTTAACGTTGGTTGGACCTTTTTTGCGAGAAGTGTAGCTACATGTAGATGTACATACACGTTTGCAATCATACATAAGCGCAGTGTTCACACAAAACGTTACAGTCTGTTAGAACTGTATCTTCTTAGTATGCAGCGGGAGGCGACTGGTCGGGTGGATTTATTTCATTAATATGGCACCCTCGTTATTCCATCTTCCCCTGGTGCTTTGCCACTCTTCATTGTCTTGATTGGTGCTGTCACTTCTTCCAGGCTTGGCGGGTCTGTGCAGATGTCAAGGTCTATAGCTGCTGGCTGGATGTCTGCAAGCTGAGGGGTATCTGGTCTGTTCAGAACTGACTCAAAATGCTCTCTGCAGCACTGTAGTTTTCGTGCCTCTCCCTCGACAACATTACCGTTCATGTCCTTCACTGGCACATCACTGTTATTAAACCCGTTGTTTAGCTGTTTGCTTATCTTGTACTGTTCCCGGGGCAACGTGCCTCACTAGAGCCCTCAGCACCTTCTACTTACTCAGAGCATCGTGACATGCGTCCCTCTGTTGCCCACAGAAGATACAGGAAGGACTACTAGTAGAGGCACCTGGCTGCTGTCGCTTGTCGCTTGCTGCAAGGGTGGTCGAGGTGCGGGGCGGACCCTGTACATGTAGATCTCCACTCGGCCGTAAGAGCGTGTAGGTCTCGACTATCACTCCACGAGCGGCAGGTGAACGGAGTTGTTCTCATTCCTTTACATGCACACGGGGCCTGGCAGAGAAGGGCTTTGGTAGGGGGAGACACTGGTGTGGTCAGGACTCTGATGGTACGGTCCCTGGCCTAGTGCATGGGAGGGGTCCCGGCAAATAGTCACATGTCTCCTGCGTTTTCAGCGTGTGGCAGAATCAACTTGAGTGTTAAATTTCTGTCTGTTGAGATTTTGCTTTCGTTCATTGTGATGACGTGTTGTTAGCGGCTAAGATTGTGTTAGGGAGATTACTGTGTGCATACTTGGGGGTCCAGCTTAGTGATTGTACGTGTGACAGGGAACATAAATGCATGAGTATCTCTGGCGGATATGAATAGGTTATGGTGCTTGTATATCCAGCTCCCCCGGAATAGTCCTCTGAGACAAAGAAAGTGTTATTTTGTGGTAAGAGCACTTAACATTTGCTTCACAGGTCCTGTAGTTAGAGGAAGGTAGTAATTATTTACGGTTATTATACAATCTAAGAGTTTACTATATTTTTGGGAACTTTTGGTAGAAGAATGTTAAATTGCAACATGAAACCCACTTCACCTAATATTTACCACCGATAACGGGACGCTGTTTAAAACCAACAGACTGCATGGGGTGGTTCTACCTCGTTACATCAGTAGGATAAGCTTCATCTTAATCTGAGAGTGATGTAATGTTTTATTAATGTTAAAATACAGCCTAATGTTTTATGCGAGACTTAAGTACGAGAAAATCAGTGTTGATGACTAGTTAATTATTCCACTGTAATATGACAAAGTGTGCCATGTATTGCATGAATTGTTTTGTTTCCTCTGCAGAATCACCAGGTTAGAGTCATCATAATTGTAAACACAGAACCAGAGACTAGTCTCGGAAAAAGACTTGCTAAAAATACGCCTGAAAAGCTTCGCCTCAGTCGGCTACTGCATCACGACTATCAGGATGCCAGCGCTCACCTGGCCCTGTCGTCTCACCTCCCTACCTTGAGGTACCAGCCATCCCTTGCCGCTCCGTCTTCATGAGCAGCGTGGAGACCAGGTGGCGGACTTTCGAGAACTATCCGGACTTTAAGAATGGTCTTATAACAAGCGAGGAGGTTAAAAGGTACTCTCATTCTTTCAATATCTTTAATTAAGTAGAGTTGGTTGCGTTTTTAAAGGATTTAAGTCTGTGAGGTAAAGGTCGAGGTCTGAGAAGCAGGTATATCAAGTATCCCTGATGATTAATGATCATCAAGTGTACTCAGTAGAAAAGCTTTCATAAGTCAGTCGACTTACTGTTGAAAAAGTGTGCTAGTTTGTTTGAAAAGGGAAAGTGTATTTGCCTGCGATTAATACTAAGCACAAAAGTTTAACTGGATGAATATGTCACATGTAAGGGGTGCTACGACTTCCCCCATTATTAATACAGCAGTACAAGAAAGAAATGTGACTAGAAAAATTATCTGTTT
Organism: Pomacea maculata; assembly: GCA_004794325.1. Lineage (NCBI taxonomy): Eukaryota > Metazoa > Mollusca > Gastropoda > Architaenioglossa > Ampullariidae > Pomacea > Pomacea maculata. The sequence continues at coordinate 502 of SRHC01002945.1, read as the reverse complement.
TCAGGCTTGCATCCGATGGGTACTTCTACGCCCTGGTAAGAGTTGAATGCTTCTGCTGTGGGTTGAGGCAAGATTTGCCCCATGATGCCAACTGCCTAAGAAAATTAATGATCCTTAATCAGTCCAGACCAGAGGAACCCATGGATACCTGAAAGTCTCACGAGGTCGAGATAACCAAGCATGTCCACCACAGTCATCTTGGAATGCCTCTTTCACCGTTTGTCGGATGTGTGTCTGAAAAGAAAATCCGACAAAATGCCACTGATACCTTTTCACATGACCAGTCATGGATTATTTATATTTAAAGTTCCTGCTAGTGGTTAAAAACGGAAAAACTGACGTTGACACACATTTTTGTCAGCAAATACACAGCATTCTTTGTGCACATGCCATCCACTGAAAAATATTTTGTGGAAACACTTTTGAGTTAATATTACAAATGATATTGAAATATATAATATATGAATAAATGATTCTTAAATATTAGTGCTTACACGTGTAT
>SRHC01002944.1:5481-24052 GCA_004794325.1 Pomacea maculata | reverse complement strand
ATATATATAAATAATATTTATAGCAGCAACAATATATTTTTAGGATTACATGTATTATTAATAGTAAGATTTATAGTATCAACTGTATGTTAATGTATGAAATGTCTAAATGATACTATTGATAACATCGTGTGTGTTAATGTATGACATGTCTTAATGATACTATTGATAACATCGTGTGTGTTAATGTATGTCAAGATAACATTTGACAAGACATTTAATTCAGACTGTTGTAGAATGTGACCTAATGAACTCCAGCCTCTAACCCTAACTCTTAGTAAACAAGACTCGGTGTGTAGGTTAGTTGATGTTGACGTTGACACTAGCTGTTGTGTAAACAAGTCCCGGTGTCATATGATAACTACGAATAGGTCTATAGTGTTAGTTCCACACTTCTGTTGCCTCCATGAATGCAGCGGACGCGTTGGTCACCGCGCTGTCATCAGGTGGAATGGGTAACTGTGACATTGGTGACACAGTAGTCTGCTTTTGACGGTACTGGACGGTCCGATGGAGAAAAGGCCGGTGCCAGTACTAAAAGACCTTGTTCAATAGGTGTGGTGGACGCCTTGAGCGATACCCGGCTTATAGCTGAACACACAAGGGGTGTGACTGTTACACAGTTATCTCCCATGGCCGTAAGACGTAAGTGAATCACGGCCGCCCACGTACAATGATGACGTATGTTTTCGTTGACACTGGTCCTGAATGTGTCAACTAGACGGGTGTCGCGACAGTCGAGGTCGATGTGGTGCCAGCTTGCCCACATGTCCCTATTCCAATTAACTTTAATCAAACTTTAGCCCAACATTGATAAAAGTAGAAAATACGTTTTGTACAGATGTACGCTAGTCACACGCTGGACCCAGTGTGTATATTGATGTTAACACTAGTTGTTGTGTAAACAATACCCAGGGTGTGTGAGTTTGATATGAGCACAAGTTACGTATACAAGACCCAGTGTGCAGGATATTAACGTTGACATCAGTTGTTATACAAACAAAACTCATTGTGTGATGTTGATGTTTACACCAGTTAATGTGTAAAGAGATCGAGACACCGACTGCACCTCCTGTAGTGTAGAAAACGTGTATCAAAGTGTCCTACACAACATGTGTATGAAGTCACGAGGTGATGACACCAGATATCCTTCGGTTTGTGATAAGAGCAGACAATCACAAGTTGTGACGTACACCGGGACATGGAGTAGTAGCGGACTGTAGCACGATCTTACAGACAGACGACAACTTTTCTCTCCAGACCACAAATACGATCTCCACTCTGCACCCACACCACGTCACTGCGAGCCGTGGCAACGTCATCGATGTCATCGTCGTTCATCACCCGCACTGGGATACCCACTTCTTTCAGTCCCTTCATCATACCTGAGTCGTCACTAATCTTAGTCCAGTGCAACACCAGCACGTCTCTCCACTGCAGGCAGGGCGGTGTTGTGGCGCTGTTGGTGGAGGTGACGGTCGTGGCTGTTGTCGTGACATTCTCTGTTAACATTCAAAGTTTATACTGTAAGTCACTTGTCGGACTCTTGTTCTTGTTATTTGATTCCTCTTTGTGTTTTCTGTATTTGATTTTATTCTTCGTTTAGTACGGTTGTTCATTCTTTTCTAGTTCATGTGTCATTTGTTTGTTTTCCTGTCCCTCTTATGCTGTCCATGTTTTTTTCTTGTTCTTAAGCGCTAAGAGCATGCTCCTTAGGAGAGTGAGTATGTGCTTTACAAATTTTGTAAATAATAATAATAATGATTTTAACGTTTCTTTATGTATTGCGTCTACCTTTTAAACACGGATTTATATGCCTTAGTACGGTACTTGACCACTAACTTTGATGACGGTTTCTTGGATTTTCTGTTGACATTTTACTGACGGCAATGGCTGGTAGGTAAAGGTCATCTCCTAATCTTTTGAGGTCGTTGGTAAGGTGTTAGAGACCTCACTTTTCTTGGAGCCAGCTTTACATGACAGCGATGTCTTACCCTATATACAGTCAGATACCCCGTTCTCGCTGGGTGGGTGATTAGGAGAGCATGCTTTGCTACTCGGGAATTGGAACAGATTACTCTTAGTTTGGACGCCATCGCTCTAACCACTCGGGTACATGCTTCCACATCTGGCTGTCATTTATTGGGGAAGCACATGATACTTGAAAGTAAACTACAGGAAGATTCTAGCGTGGAAATGACTTCAGACAAAACCGAAAGAATTGGAGTTGTTATTGCACTGCCTTCTTCAGTAAATACGTACCAATGAGAATATTCATTTCCCTCACAAGGATTTGTTTTATGGCATCTTCACGTGATGTAGACCAGCGAACAGCAAGAAAAAATGTATCAAGGTTTGTCACGGACCAGTCTATTGGGAACAAGGGGTTGTTGCCCCTGTCTTTTGTTTTTCAAAGATTATTGCCCTTGCCTTACTTTTATGAGTGTGTTGGTTACGTCGTGGTTTCACGTCAGAACCCGACGTCATTTTATGACGTAATTTTAGTTTGGATGAAGGTGAAAAATATTTGGAAGAGGGCAGACGGCTGTGAGCAGGGAAGAAAGGCGGACAGAAAGTGTGTGTGGTGTTCGCTTCGGATATTGTTTGTGTCGATCCCTGCGGATTTATTTGTGGTGCCAGCTGTGGATCATGTGTTGATCCCCTAAATTCTTGTAGTGGAGTGTCGAGGACATTGACGATTTGATTGTCCGCTGATGCCGACAACTCAAAGTAAGACTTTTGCTTTTTGAGTTTACTTGTAGAGAGAGAGGGTTAGGTCGTACCCCCCATTGTTTATCTCCACCGTCAACGTCAGAGGGAGAGTAAGACGGTTTACACGGACTGTGTGTGATGAACATTAATGAGCACACGAACATTGCTGGTGGCTAGAAAAGTGCTTGGAGAGACGTATCGTTAGGAGTGGATTGACACGGACATGTGTATGTCGTCTTGATGACATTGGAAGAACTGTCGTAGCAGCCTGTGCGCTGTAGTAGTTTCGGTATTGAATAATATTTGACGTATACCTTAGGATTTAGAACAGACAGGAGTGATCTTGGGCGGTATGGTTTCAATTGATTTGCTTGAAAGTCTTGTATTACAATTAATGTTGATTGATTTAAAGTTTTTGATTCCCACGACAAATCTTTGTGCTATGTGATTGAAAGAACACGCAAGGGGACGCGTGCGTGTTGTGAGTGAAAGTGTGATATAAAAATCAGCGTTCCTGACAAGGTTAATATGAAATCTTTGTCTCACACACACACATACACACAAACACACACATATTTATTGGCAAAGAAAGAAAAGAGAGGCTGAGGGTGGCAGTGTATATGGAATTAGTGAGAAACAAGAGGATTCACATTAGAGGAGTTGAAATATTTTAAAAGTTTAGACAAGATTTAAATGGGATAAGTACTTAAGGAAGCGAAAAAGAGTCACGATGCTTGTAGAATAATCATCATGTCTGCAGCGAGAATAGATATAGCAAAAAAGGCTGTTATGTTTATAAATGAAAAAACAATCACCAAATATTGTTTTGATCAACACCAGGGTATGTTCTAACGGGTGTGACCATTGGTGCAGGATGTCTGTCTGTTGGCTGATAGAGCGAGACAAGCTTCACTGAATAATATGGGTCTTGTATTTTTGTCTACTTTACTTATGCTGTAAAAACAACATAAAACATTAATATCTATACCCTACTGAAGAAGATGTTCAAGATAACCAGCGTGACATTCACGCACATGGCAAAACACACACGCAAAGATCAAAGTATGAGAATTATTAGTGTAGTTACAAGTGTTTGGGTTGAAAGTACTGTGACAACAAACAAACAAGTGTAGCGAGACTGACCAGGTTCCTAACTAAGACCAACACCGTGGAGCCATGTCCTGGTCTTGCAAGAAGTGTGATTGGGAAAGGACTGACAGACACTTGTGAACATGAACTCGGTGGATAACAATTAAAAGTCTTTATTCATTTGAAAGTCGCGACCTGTTCACTTCTTGTCGTTTAATCATTCAGAGACCAAATTAGCAAAAGAATCAAAATCGTCTCCTGCGGAGAGTAGAAGGTAACTGTGAGAAAAATGACCAAATCGCATGAGAATGGGTTTTATTATTTGGGTAACCAACTGGGCAGGTCACGTGAGGTCCGTCATTCTCAGATCTTGGAGACATGTTGACAGCTGCTCTGGGAAAATAACGGTTTGAAGGGAGGTCTGTACACGACTTAGTGTGACACAGTCTGTGTGTGAATTCATAAACAAATACAAGAAGAGAAATTACTGGAACATATTCAACAGTCCACTGTAGAAAAAAACAAAAAAGTTAATTTAAAAAAAAACTTTTTTGTCTTAAACGTTTTACTGCCACAGCCCGACACACAGTTACTGCTGCTGATGTTGATAAAAAAGTAGAATTTTTTCTAAAACGTTTAGTTTATGTGTGGTGTGCTATGTTGTAAAACGTATTTACATGCTGCAATAAAAGTGTCACCTCATCTGTGTGCATACGTATGATATTAAAGTTAACACTAGTTGTTGTGTAAAGAGAGACACCGACTGTTGTGAGTGTAATACACAACATGTGTAGATAAAAATGTCATAAACACGATGTGATGACGTCAGATACCCTTTGGTTTGTCCTAAGGCGAGACAATCACAAGTTGTGACGTACACCGGGACATGGAGTAGAACCGGGCTATAACTTGATCCCCCACACAGACAACAACTTTTCTCTCCAGACCACAAACACTATATCCACTCGTCACCCACACCACGTCACTGCGGGCCGTGGCTACGTCCTCAATGTCATCGTCCTCCATCATCCGCACTGGGATACCCGCTTCTTTCAGTACCTTCATCATACCCGAGTCGTCACTAATGTCACGCCAGTGCAACACCAGCACGTCTCTCCACTGCAGGCAGGGCGGTGTTGTGCCGCTGTTGGTGGAGGCGACGGTCGTTGCTGTTGTCGTGACATTCTCTGTTAACATTCAAAGTAAGTTTGTACTGTTAGTTACTTGTCAGAGAAACGGTGTACAGGCTGACAGAAAAATGAATATAAACACGTCGTAAAATAACAGTAACACGTGACTTACACAGTGAGTGTATTGATAATAATGATAATACACATAATGATAATGATAATGTTTATTATAATAATAATGGCATCTTGATAGCGCACTTTTCCGCCATTAGCTTTGACATAATCAGTCAGCAATGTCCATGTAGATTATCAAACTTCACAGCACAATCACACCACAGGTGAACTGAAAAAGTTGTACACAAAGTAAACAACACAAACACACATGGAGCAGACCACAAAAAACCACCAATCCCTGATATCACAGTCATCGTCAGTCACACCGTTGAGGTGAAGAGGACACAAACATCTACTCTACAGACAGTGCAACCAGGGTTAGTATACGAAGGAAAACTGAGTTGTTAGCAGTGCCAAACTAAGTTTAAAGTTTCAGTGAAGTAGACACAAGTAATACAAATGATGAACAGGTGTAACATATGGCAAGATGGCGCAGATGTTACACTTAAATAAAAATGTCCTAGAAACCGAGACACGTTGTAAAGATACAGAAACCGGTTCAGAAACCTGGGTAATGATGTCACACTTTCAGAGATGACCAGTCCACACAAACCATGGTTCAGATAAAAGGTCAAAGACGAAATGGTATGAAGAGCTGTCACCCTGTAGGTAGTTAGACAAACAACATCTCACATTCATCTTCACAAGACTGTTTCTCACCTGATTGTTATTTATCACACGGTGTTTATCTGTCAACAGACGTTACACTACACAATACTCACACCTACCTGTAACACCAACACGGAGACTGTGTAGGAAGCTGGCCACGTCACGACCGCACGTCACACAGTCACCTGGCATGACACCTGAGTGACCGTGACCTCGGTGATACAGTCGTGTGACTGGCGGGCCGTCTGTGTGGTCGGGCACACCTCGCTCACTGTACGGCAGGACATTACGTTGCTCCGTGATTATCTCGTCCTGCTCGACTTCCCTGACGACGGCCGGTGGAGAGCGGAGGGGTCTGGTTAAATATTCCACTTGCCAGCCGTCCGGTGCTTGTCCATGGTAACAACTTGCCGCCCAAAGATGGAGACGAGGAACTTGTGTCCGCAGCTTGTCACACACAGTGTGAAAGTAATCTGACCTGTGACAGACATGAGTGTTGCTATAGTTACCGTCACACACAGCTTCCCGCTGGTAAAAGGTCGTCGAGTCACAAACATCACAAGTGTTCAATTCCTGTCAAAGTATTTTATGAAGTTTCATGAACAGAAAAATCACTTGAAATCACAATAAAGACACGTGTTCAGAGTATGTCTGTGTTGTGTGGGACTAGACAGTAATTGTGTAACACGTTGATGTCAAGGGGAGGCTACTTGTATACTAAGCTCACTAACACTGTACATAATAATGTGTGTGAATAGCGGTGAATGCTGTGGTTGTGTGTGTAGATATGTATACATGCATGAGGGAGGGAGGCAAGAGAGAGTATATGTCTGTTGTGTGACACAGAATATGTAAGTATACACGTAAATGTATCTTGTACAAATAAAATTAAGCAATTGACAAGCATTAACGTTTATTACTGAAAAGATTTTTGTACAAATGTACTAAACTAATGTGTAAGGACTAGTTTCATCTTCTTCAACACGTATATGGCAGGAAGATGATAAAGAAATTGTGGTGTAAACTGAAAAAAATATATTTTATTTTCTGTTTTTATGTGGTCTATGGGAGAAAGAGGATGGGAGGGTGAAACTGATTTCCAAGATAAGTAGTAAATATAGTTGTATTAAATATGTCACTTATAACAGAAATTCTACCTAAAATACATATATAAAACATGCAAAGTTGTTAAGATGCAAGTTTTCTTTGCCAATTCTTATTTAGTATTATTACTTTTGTTTTTGTTGTTGAGTATATATTAAGTCCATCGACTGGTGTAGTCTTCTACTTCACATCTTTGTTCAACTTCGTTGTCTTCAACAAATCACAACTTTCTCATTTAATTTGACCATCAGTCTTGAAGCACCTCCATCTCGTCTTTGTTTACTTGTATACCTGTTGTTTACATGAAAGCTACGGTCACGCGAACTACCGTTTATTTCGGAAAGTCGAGGTCGAGGCTTGTCACCTTGGTAACCACGTATGGAAGATCGCGCATGCGTAGAACATGCCATTGTAAAAAGCGTGTGCGAAAACAATAGTTACTTACTGGTACGAAACTTGTGTGAGCAGGGCAGGTGTTCCTTTCATTGAGGAAATATCACCTGTTAGACACCTGGTGGTGATTATAAGATCACAGCGAGCGACATCTACCTGTGTGTATCATCACATCACACGATGTACTACTCACCCGCTCACTTCATCAGCGATGACGTACAACGACCCTCCTGTTGCTGCTTGTGACAAGTCGTTGATGGCCTTCTCCGCATCTTCACCGCCATCATACTGCAGGTAGTGAGGCTGACCGGGTGATACACCTGCTGACTGTTGTGTCTTTACTGACTGCAGCAACAGGTGATACAACATGATGCTCGCTGCACGACTCCCCCAGCAAGTACTGACAACGTAGACGTGGTGACCACACCGCAGCCACTGTATGGCCATCAGCAGCAGCACCACAGTTTTACCTGTACCGGGCGGTCCGGTGACAAAGAGTGTGGGAGGCGCCGTGTGTAGCAGATGAAGTTGCTCCGGGAAGAGTGTGATTACAGCAGTATAGCACTCTCCTGTCCACCACACGGCCTGACCCAGGGTCTTGACACTCACACGTGGAGGACATGTGCATGGCACAGTCACTGTTGTCGCCGGACCGCAGAATCTAGTACAGTCACATCAGTTGATGTCTTTTACAAAAACTATTACTATTATTCTACACTTAATAATAAGTTAATTGTTATTTGTATTTCATTTTCCCCCCAAAAGTGTATAACTTCTATTAAAACCAAAGACACATTTTATTTTACTATCTAACTTATGTTAAATGAAGAAACTTTCTAAAGCTTACTTCTATAATGGACACAATGATCTGCTCCAAATTAAGTATTGAAGTACTCCAGCACAATGCAAAACAGCATAATAAAATTTTTTAAGGTAAAATTTGTTTCAAGTTTAACAATTTTAAAGAAAGCAGTGAGTGAGCTTGTAGAAAAAAAGTATGTAGAAAAAAACAAGAGAGTAATTATAACACTGTGACAATGGTTCGCCTCTGGCAAACAGTCGGACTTACAACATCTTTATTTTTTTGTTGAACGTGTAACTACATCAGTGGATGAATACAGGTTTCTTGAGCTACATATTCGCTGAAAACGCACTTCTTCCGTGAAAATTATTCCTAACACCTTTTCCCACCATGATAGTCCTTTGTGACAACTTTAGGGTTACAACTGACTGCTGATAATGACATGTTTGAAAAGTAATATGGTGTGTCACTGTGGTCAGCAGGTGCGGCTATTACTGTAGTTACAGCGCATGTCTGATTTACCAGTGTGTCTGCAAGTGAGGACTGTCGTATATACTGTGAATAAAGTATTGTTGGAAATCTTATCAACTCAGTTTCCTGGAGAGGTTGGCACCGCAGACTGAGGACCAACCAACATGCCATTAATTACGACATCGGCGTTATGGACTTCTGCTTTCTCGCCAATCATCACATTTCCACATATCACCTGTAACATCTGGTAACAGTCCCTGTTAAAGATAAAACTCTTCCTTTTAAAAAATAGTCTGTTGACGATTTCTGTGAAGATAACAGAGGCGTGAGCACTGATGTCACATCTAACATCGTACACGACAGGCTTAGACTTGTATTGTGACTACACATTATTGTCATATTTACCTGGCTACCAGTCTCTTGTACAACTCAGTTGTCATTTGAGTACAAGGTCCAGCCCCATCAACACGTTGCTGCCACCAGCCTCGGAGTTCACTCAGCACGTGACTACTGACGTCATACGGGGTCTTGGGGTCAGACAACTGATCACAGCACAGACACAGACCTGGGATGTTGGAGGGATCTGTTGTTCCCAGACACCGACACAGGTCCTGTAAAGGGGTCCACATCATGTCATGCGAAATGAGTTAAATATAGAGATAGAAGATGAAAGTAAACTTAACGAAAATTAACCAACCATCAACATTAAAGTATTAATTACAAGTTAAGGGTAGACACCGGTCGAAAAAAAAAGTTTTTTTTTTCATGGGATAGCGCGGATTTTTTTGTATCAGCTATTTAGCCCTTGAATGAAGTTTCAAAAAATAGTTTTACTGCACTCGTCGCGCTATCGGTTGCCATGGAAACAATCCAAAATAGCGCCAAAACAAACAATTTTAAAAGCATAAAACTTCTTTAATTTTGTGAGTAGACTCAAAAGTTTGATTGAAATAGCTAGCTTTAAGACAGATCTACAATTCTTTGACGGGAATTTTGCAAAATCGGCTTAGTTTATTTTTTATGAATTTTTTTGTTAAACACTGTTGTTAAATTTTAAGAAATTTTGATTTAAAATGGGATAACTACCAAACTAATGAATATTTCTTTAAAAGCTGTCATAGAAATGTTTAAATTTGTATGAAGAAAAGCTCAACCAAATTACAGGTGTATATCTCTCACCAATAAAAAGTTATAAGCTTTTGAAGTAAACAGTCTCTAACCAAAACAAGAAACTGAGAAATCGCGGAAAGAAAAACTGAAAGCTTAGTAACTTCTAAACTACTCAATATTTTTTTAAACGCTCTCATAGAAATGTTTAAATATGAATAAAGAAAACTTCAACCCAATTTGAGGCCTGTATCACATGCCAATATAAAGTTATAAGCTTTTGAAGTAAACAAGCTTACTAAAACAAGAAACTGAAAAGGCGAAGGAAAACAAAGTGAAAGCTTAGTAACTACTAAACCACTAAATATTTTTTAAAAAGCTCTTACTGAAATGTTTACATATGTATGAAGAAAACTTCATTCAAATTTTAGGCCTGTATCACATGTCAATATAAAGTTATAGGGATTTTAAGTAAACAAACTGTAACAAAAACAATGAATGGAAAAAGCGCGAGCAGAAATATCAAGCTTAGTAACTTTGTTTTATCTAAGCCTTTCATGTAATTTACCTGTTGAATGAAAAATATAACCATCTTTCAATGTGTTACTACACATAACTTTAACATTACTAATAAAATTAATTATTTTATTCACTTTTAGAAAAGTCAACATGGTTGTGTTGTGTACCCAAATGTTGACTAGGCTTCAGAGAAGTACACAGTAATATAAACAATGGTGTTTGCAAACATTGAGCAACACAGTTATAGGTTTAGATAGTTATATAGAAGTTCAGTGTCCACTAGCTTCATGGTTTTATGCCATCTATGGTCTTTTGCTATCTAACATTTAGTGATGATGTCACATATTACTTCCAATTTTTGCGAGCATCTACTGAAGTAGCAGCATTAGTAGGAAACACTCTCATCTTTCTTAGCCTTCAGTTGCAGGGTGATGGGATGAACATCAATTAAAGAAATTATTTCAAAAGCTTATAGGGGAGTATAACCAATTCTTGCAGCCCTATGCTCCACTGGGGGCGAATAGGAATAAGAATAACCTATTCAGAAAAATCTAGAGATACATCATTGTGCACCATAATTTGAGCAGCTGCTCATGTTCTGTTCCTCTGTAAGCTAGGATTATTTTATGAATTACCTCTGTAGTCACATGGATTAAAGATGTTTGATTTTTGTGGCTAAGGGTTATCTTATTTTCTGTCAAAGATTTCTGGGAAAAGCACCAGCTGTCTGGCCTTTTAGGGGGCTGACAATGATGTGCTCTCTAGACACTGAATGGCTTCAAACTTGACTAGATAGCAGTTTTCATTGTTTGTTAGGAATGCTATACATAATTGTCTTCACATTCTGTTTGTTACATTTGGTTTGAGTAAGACAATCCAGCCCCCACCCAACCTTTGTTTTCTATGCAAATGATGTAAGCTCTGTTTCCCTACATTCCTGACAAAGTACATAAATAACTAGCATTGCACGTTCACTCAAATGTGTAAATGTTCACATCTAGTCCTGATTACTACGAGATTTGCAGCAGAAATGAAAACTTCGCTTTATTTTCAGCTCGCTTACCACATGACTGACGGTGTTTTCGACAGCCGAATTCGGTTCACTAAGTTACTTTTTTTAGCTGCTACGACGGTCTAAGAATGTCCACGTGGTTTTTATTTTTTCGCACGTGGTATTGTGAGAAGAAATGAGCGTCTGACAGGCACAATAAACATTTAATATTAACGTTAATGTCTTAGAAAACAAATATCTCAGAACTAGCTTTGAGTTGCTTTCGCCATTTGTTTATACATCCGGAGGCCATGACAGATGCATTGCGGGATACCCGAGCACAGCCGAAGCGTGTTCGTGTGCCCTATGACCCCGTCTAGGTCGGCATTAGTGAATTCTGATTGGCTATATGCAAAGTATGTTACGCATGCGTCCATATAAGGAAGTTTCCGACCCTTTGTGTCGTCTAGAAAAGAGCTTGTATCATAGCTTGGGGCCTTCTAAGGGTTTTGACTCAGCCTTTGTTTGAAAATTCAAGTCCTGACCTTTCGACCGATATACGATGTGACACAGTTGCCCACGTGGCGAGGTGTGTTGCTATGTCTCAAACATTCTCTATTCTCGCTAATTCTGCGCTCGGGAAAAGTAAATAGGATAGAAGTAGATGTTTTCATTGACAAAATAGACATATTTCTAGATTGTTCTATGAAAAACAACTTGGCGAGTGAATAGAACAAAATATAAACTTTGACATTATGAAGTAATCTCAAAATGGCCAAAATGTAAAATGTTTGACAATTTTATGACCGGTGCCTGGCTGCGAATCAGTAGCTTAGAATGGCTCGAACAGGATAATATTGCTGTTAAAATAGATAGAACTACCGTCTACATGCAATGACTTTATTAAAACAAATCGTCCTGAGATGGCGTGAAGACAATAATGTGCACCAAAGAAGAAAAATTAAAGAAGAATTCGTTTATTTGCCAAGTAACACTACATTGGGAATTCGATTTGATAACAACCGCCACTTACATACACACGTGTGGACGCCGCTACTTTCACTGATATTGATACAAACCCCTTCCCCCAAACAATTTTCTTCTTCTTTTTTTATACATACAGATACACAATCATCACATTTCATTCTCATTCACATGCTCTGTCCACATTATCGGTTTGTCTTCTATTAATAAAAAAAAATGTGTTTACACATTCAGGTACTCTGTAAGGTATATTATAGAACACATGTAGGATAACAGAAAGGTACTGAAACCTGAATGAGGATGTTGTCACCGGAGATGGCCTGTTGAAGTTGACGAGCCGTGAGGTTGGGGAAGGCGATGACCTTAGTGACGGGCAGACCGGGAGCGATGTCGGACACCAGGTGAGACAACATGGCCTCCGCCTTGTCCAGCTGTGACACGGCGTTACTCAGTTTCTGTCTAATGTTGTTGTCTACATTCTGCTGTGACTTGTTTAAATCATTGATATTGTCACCCACTGCCTTCACCTCACAGACTACCAGTCCGTACTGTCGGTGAATGAGAAGCACATCAAAGTCTCCCTGTTTCCATCTTTGTGGTAGAGAAGGAGGAAGGTTGGAGTGTCGGGGTAGGTGGGTAGCGGCGGCAGCGTAACAAGGTTCCATCATGTACTGTCCGAACTGAAGCTGAGTCATTCCAACCATCACATCTTTGTTCTCTTCAAACATTTTCTGAAGACAGACAAAAATCCGCTGCATGGCAGCATCGTCTCTGATATCACTGTCCTGTACACAAGGAGGCTGAGATATGGACGGATGAGCAGCAGAAGATGAACTCGTCGGCACTTGGTTAGACTGACCAGCCTGTCCAGGTGCTGACTGTAGGACGAGAACCTCCTGACCAGCAGCTGACTGTCTAGTCATGGGCACGCGGTTGACGTAGACAGGAGGCAGGAAGTAGGCGCGAGAGTCGAGATGAGGGAACGCGGCCTCCACCCACTGGAGCCAGAATGTCTGGGCCTGGTCTGGTAGTGGGTCCTGTGTGAAGAACAGTGTGGTCAGTTAAATAATAACTACCTATTAGGTCATTAGAATATTTGTGTTCAGACTTTACTTGTATTGTCTACTGTTATTTAATACTGGAGATGGCCCTTATATAAGTATTTTTTTTATCTCCTACGTTATAATGTGTTGCACACTGTTCTAATATTTATTTGATTGTCAACAAACAAACCTTTAAACCAGTCTTTTGGCTGATGACACTCACTGCCGCCTCGATCTGAGAAGGAAGACCGCGGATGATAAGAATCTTCATACCTGGTACAGGTGAGGGGTTGGGGTCAAACTCTATGTCAGCTCCTGTGTTTTTCTTTACCTCTTCCAGAGGGCGTGTGTTCACTTTAAAAATAAATGATTGATTGCCAATGAACATACACATTTCTCTAACTTATAATAGACAATTTCTTTTGAACTTATCATTTATTATTACGAGGAGCTGTAACTGTATGATTACACTAATGACATTAAAAAAAATATTAACATCGAACACAGATCATCATTACTGTAGTCGTGGTCATAAAGCTGCTCATTATGATTACCATCATAAGTATGGTTATTATTTCTCTGTCAGTTATCCGCCATTTTCATTGCTTTATCGACTATGATGTTTACTTTTGAATGCTTTTTCACTACTTTTACTTTTTATCCTACTTTTATCTATTTTGAATTTTAAAAAGTAAAGCAAATTAAAAATACAACCTACCTGTATCTGTAAGTAGTGTCACCTGTTCATCAGTCACAGCGTGTAGGTAAACTTTGACCCGACCACCCTCTCTACGACTCTGTCTACCACCTCCTCCTTTAGGTCGCTGATCCTGTGACAGTTATTACAGTGAGAGGGGAACATGATGAGACTGAACACCGGGTACATCACTGAGATGATGATGTACAGGATGACATTAAATATCTGCAACAGCATTACACTGGCTTACAGATGTTTTCATATAACAAAATAAGGATGATAAAAATAGTTGAAGAACTCTAAGTGTGCAGGGAGGGAGAGTGGCTCACCTGACCAGACGGCGGATGAGCAGACATTGTTGACAGTGGTCTCCCCTGTACAGGACTAAGTTTGTCGGAGGAAGAGTCTGCGCCACGTGGTCTCCACTCTTGGTGAGAAACCAGCAAACTGTCATGTGTCAGGTGTCATAGAGTAATATAGTGTCAGTGGCATGGTATCAGTTCCATAAACTGACAAAACTGTTTCTTTAAGCTCTATTATCAAGTAGGCGTTGACAGCTCGTTTTGTTATTTAAGGGAATATAGCCCAGACCCTAACTGAACTCCACGGCACACTTGTGTGAACATTTTTTCTGTTGATATTTTCTGAGTTTGGGAAATGGTCAAATTGTGAATGAAATGTATGGGTACTGTCAATATTTTTGAATGTCTGCATTAGAAATATACATAATCTGTATTGAATCAATCTTTGTGACGACAAAAATTCCTTTAAACAAAAACAAAATGCTTGAAAAAAAAGGTGCAGGTGTAGGGAGCCTTGCTATGCTGTTAGTGAAGCAGATCACCTCAATTTGAATTATTTTCCAGGTAATGGGTTGATTGTATGCATCTCAGTAATTGTAG
This sequence comes from Pomacea maculata, assembly GCA_004794325.1. Lineage (NCBI taxonomy): Eukaryota > Metazoa > Mollusca > Gastropoda > Architaenioglossa > Ampullariidae > Pomacea > Pomacea maculata. Next base: position 9,325 of record SRHC01002944.1, on the reverse strand, counting down.
TACTAGTACAACCCAAAACTCAGGTATGATAAAAACAATATATCAGAGTGTCAGGAGAACTAAGAAGTATGTTTTAGAAGAATACAAAGGTTTCTGAGACATTTGTAATCATTTGCTTGCCGCATGTTTTTGTACAGTGATTGTGTTTTGTTTTCTTGGTGACACATTTAATCTCTCCTACTGGTCAGTCAAACGGGAGTGCTTGTGTCTGTGGGCTGCTGGGAAGTTTAGTACAGTTTACTGTCCTTGCATGTTTCTCAGTCTCTGTCTATGGTCTATGGTGTGTGCACCTTTCTCTCTGAATTCTGTACAGATGTAATCCTAAACAAATTTTTGCAGTACTCCTTTTTTTAATTACAACATTTATAGGTTACTTTTTGCTTTTGAATTTTTTCAACAAAGCAATTTTTTGTAATGCTTTGGGTTTCCTATTATAAGATGCATTATTGGTGGCGAAAATAAATAATAAAAAAGCTCCATGGCCATTTTGTAAGACTAGCCACAATGCTAAACGATAATAATTGTTTGTTTTCTTGGTTCCTCTTCTCTTTTAATTTCTTCCGATTTCTCACTTTATTATGTATATATTTAGCATATATAAAAAATAAAGTATAAAACTACCTTTCCCTAGATAAAGATAATAGCTAAGAGTAAGGATTATCTGACAAATCATGTGGACACAGCACGTTCGTGTATACAAAGCAAGTAAGTAAATAAACACATCAATAAGCTTGAGTATTCAAGATATGTTCGACATAAGAACAACAACCAACTACAATGTATAAAACACTATGACAGATTCCTATCTCACTGTCCTGTCTTCCCCAACCCTGTATAAAGCCATGTCGCTATTCCCAGGAGCTGCTTGACGAGGGAAAGTTTGCTGCGCCACACGGGTATCGAACCATGTGTCTCTCAGATCAGATGCCAGCGCTCTTAGCACTGTTTCCCCAGCTAGTGGAGACAATTACTCATTGCTTAATAGCATACTTCAGCATTGTGATATACCCAATATACACTCAGTACACTAAGTACTGCTAAGTATTGCTGCTTACTTGTGAGGACCTCAAACACACTCACAGCCTGTCTTCCTCCTCAGGCCACGATGGCGATGTTATCGCTGTATTGAAGTCTTTATCACATCAACGACAGAAGGAACTAACTACTCACTTGTCCTGAAATAAATCTTTCTCGCGCTTTGGCAGTGGAATAACTGAGTTATTTCTCTTGCTGTGGTCACGACGATGAAAGGCAAGATGGCGGAACTAAGAGCTGTGTACTCAGTTCTACAAGTGTTTCTCAATGTCCATCTACTTTATCGGACTTTCTCGAATCTCGAAATAATAGTTCAGGTTTGATGTCATATTCTACATGTAGTGGGCACGAGTGTACAGAAGTGTATTGTTCTATTTAAACAGAAATGTAAACTAAATGAATAAGGATGATAGATCAACATCCGGGTGTCTTCCGTTTTCTAATGAGTGTGACCGTTGGGGCAGGATATGGTCTTTGCTGGTTTCCTGTAGGCTTAGGCCCGAGTGACTAGATTGAAACACATGATGACTCGTTTGAAATGTAGGGAGTTTTTAAGTACATAGTAGCTTACCAAATACCTCACATTAAATGAATAAGATTTAACTGCTGTTAATATATTTGTTTACACCGAGACTTGGCTGAAGGAGTCTGACAGTGACAATGAGTGACATGTCAGCTGGTTTGGTCATCCTATTCCCATCGACAGGTGTTTTGCCCGGAACTGGCATTGCGATGTAAGAAACAGTTCATGTCTAGAAATGTGGGCATCGTATAAAATCTCTCTCCAGCCTGAACGATACATTAACCTCTACCATCTGAAATGTTTTAAAGTAGCTTATACCTGCTTTAGATGAGGAATATCTGAAATATCAACACATAAGCTCCGATACAGACATGATGTGGGCCCACGAGACATGTCCTCTGTGTAAAGTTCAAACAGAAGATGAAGCACCTGTACTCAGTTTTTGTTAAGCTTATACCAACATCAGAACACGTCCCACTGCAAGACCTAGAGACCCTATCCCTATTCTAAATAGCTATACTCCTCTTGACGAGCAAGGAATGGATATGGATGAGCGACACTTAATGTCACATTCTCCATCCGGCCGTCCCCTGCCTTCATCCGCTTCTTCTCTTTCAATTACTATGGAGCGGTCTACATCTCTTCCTCATAGATAACTCATGTCTATGATCCTTCAATGGAACTGTCGAGGGATCCGAGCAAACTTTGAAGAACTTCGATGCCTAGCATCTTGTTTTTCTCGTGATGTCATAGCACTGCAGGAGACTCTTCTCCTACCTGCCAACTCATTCTCCTTCAAAGGCTATCGAGTTTTAAGTCAAGACTCACAAACTAATGTACCTTCAGGTGGGACTGCTCTTCTTATTCGTTCAAACCTTTTATTTAGCCAGTTACCACTCACCACTCCTCTTCAAGCTGTTGCTGCCAGAGTTTTCCTGGGCAAGACTATTACTATCTGCTGTCTTTATCTCCCTCCTTCAGCTCGGATTTCCCGACAGGACATTGAGGGTCTTTTGACCCAACGCAGAAGCTGGTAAGCCTCCACTTTCTCTCCGTCGTTTGAAACTCATTCTATCCTATGTCTGTCGTTTAAAAGCTCATCTTGCAAACCCTGCATATCACTCCGAATAACACCTCACCTACAAGCTGCCGGAGTAGATATTCAACAGGTAGAACCTCTCTCACTGCTAACAACTCCTCCTTGGACCCTTTCTATTCCAGAGATCCGTTTTGATCTTACAGCTTTCAAAAAAGGGGTTTAAATATTTAATTATTAAATATTTCTTAACTTTTATTTATTAAATTTTTCTTAAATATTAAATATTTCTTAACTGTTCACTTAGAAAAACCTTAATTAAGGTTTCTATTGGCAATACCCTCCGTAGTTCCGTTTTTTCACCCCTGTATGTCACAATGTTAAATCTGTATGTGTCATGAGGATTTATTGCACTCAGTCAGACTGCATTGATGTATGTAGGTGTGACAGCAAGAAACTTCCAACACACTCCAGCAAAAGTAGGAGCAGCCAGCAGATGTGCCACCCTTGTATAATCCACGAGCTTGTACAATGGCCACGGCTGCGTCACGTGGTCAGGGCTGTCTCTTCTCAAATTCCCTTGTCTGCCGTAGTCTGCTCTGTTGTCTCGGTTGGTATATTTAGTGCTTCCATCTTGAGGTGATTTCAGATTGGAGAGAGGGAGGGGGGAAGTAACCATAGTGCCCGCAGGAAACCACATCGCCAAACGCCGGCCTTCCGGCCTGCAATCACTATGCCGGAAAAGAGAGAGAGAAAAAAAAAAGAAACTAAGCAAACGGTTTTGTAGTGTTAGATTACTTGATTGAGAATAATAATAATAACTACACAGATTAACTAACATACCGGCGATGGTGAGGTCTCCGCATGCTTATGTGCTATTGCTAGAACAACCTTCCCCCACAGAAATATGCACTTCACCTGCCCACCCAGCACAAAGAAACGAATACCTCCCTAATCAGTGAGGGTAATTAATAGGCGGTACAATCTCATGGTTTTGACATACTCATCACAGCAGCAATGGCCAGATAGTGGATAATTAGGTCGCTAGTAATTAGTAGATTTCGAGATGATTGGTTTCTGAGATTAGTACGAAGAGGCTCACCGTGGCTTCTAGTGTAGAAAAAGTTTATCTCCAGAATCGACTTGCTAATTGATATTCAGTTCTAATAATCTGTTGGTCTTTGTCACTAACCACTGGTGAATTCAATGTTTCTTGCTGTGTACCAAGCTTGTTCATGGTGTGCAGTGGC
>SRHC01002943.1:0-24102 GCA_004794325.1 Pomacea maculata | reverse complement strand
CATGCGTGCATACAGTCTTGAGTGTGTTTCTCACACAGGTGAGAGCAGGTGAGTCTTCTGTGACCGGACCGACCGGCACCTATCGCTACTAACACCTTAGCGCCAAATCAGTCCGTTCCCCTTTTGTCGGTCCAGGGAAGAGGACGGAAGTTCCCTAGGAGAATTTTCCTGTCTACAAAAATTCTGGCTCTCGTTAGTCGGGTGCGTCGCCTAGTTCTTACGTGCCTCGCGTTGTGTTCTATTTCTTCTATACCTACTTCCATACGCACCCGAGCTACAGCCGAATTAGGAGTCCACAAAAGACCCTCCTTTACTAACTGCACGTAAAGTGTCCTTTCGGTTGGTGTGTCAGTTTCGCCGGACCTTCTCGTGTGTTCTCTTCTGCTGTGTCACGACTACATACACAGGGACAGTACACACACTAGCACTCGCTGACACTACACGCTCACACAAGTGCTAAAGTTTAAGACATGGATTTATTTACAAAATACACATCTAACAGCAAAACAACTACCAGACTTATACTAGCCTACCTACCTATAGAGAACCTAACACCTAACTCAACACCCAAGGGAGGGAAAGGAAGGAGACTGAGCGTCGCGAGCCACTTTTACCAGCGGACCAGATGCATATTTCAGCGCCTTGGTACTTCTCGCTAACTCAGTCTCCAACCGTTCTAACTGCCATGCCGGCAGGAACAATTCTCGTCTCCAGAGAAAAGGCGCGGGCGCTGCTGTACGCCCGCATTTTGTACAGGGCAGCTTGGGTACTACGTCACCCGCAGTTGCTGCCCTGTCTCGCGCTGCGCGCCGCTCGCGCGACCACGCGTGGGGTGGAAGGGGATGTGGGGTGGAGGGACTAGACACTGTCAGCAGTACCGCTGACCGAAACTAGCACTCCCGCTACACTTCAAATATTTCTACCTTGTTGTTGTTACAGTTGATTATTCGGATTCCTGAGCAGCATGATGTATTCTCTATGCAGTATTCTCTACACTTACGAACTTTGAACCCGAGGGACCTTAGCTAATGTCACGAGCGCGTTGTTAGTTAAAACAAGTATTATAGCCTTCACTAGAAGTAGAGTCAGTTGAAGTTAAATAATTTATATATTGTTTTTGTCTAATTACAAATCAGTTTATTTATTTAATATACTGTCACTGTGTTGTTAGTGCTGTGTACAGGGTGACACTACTGGAGACTTGACAACCTGTAGTTTTCTACTTACTGTTGTGTTTTATGGTCGTAAATATTTCACTTTTTTATTCTATTTTTAAATTTATTATCATTCTCGGATAAAACGGGATACTACGCTTTCTTTAGTTGTCAAATTTAAATTCTTGTTTATTTCATTTATTATTATCTATGAGTGCATCTGTTTGCACACAGTGTTAATGGAGAGCTTGCTATTTGTTATGTTTTATTGACAGATTATTCGAAACTGGTTATTAAGAGATAATACTACCCTTTACCTTTGTTACGCTTTGTATGTGGCTCACTTACACATCAAAACAGAAATCCCTTTTTTCTAGTTTTATCATGTGGTAGTGTGTTACCTCAAGAGCAATGTTTAGCCTTGGTTCTTTTTTTTCGATGAGGATTAAAACTTTTTGAACGACTCTTGTAATTCTAATTATCTCATAACAATCCACAGTGGGCGTTTTCACGTGACGTCATCAGTTCTTGCTGGCTGCTTCAGCCGCCATGTTGAAGTGGTGGCAACACAGGTTTGCTAGAAAATGAATTATAATCATGGTCGTTTGAAGTATAAAAGGATGCGGAGACAGGTCCTGCAGTACATGAAAAGTTGCTTCAAATGTATCTGTTCAGACGATGTTTAACTTTATTTTGAACCAAGGAGACGAGAGCAGAAAACTCACCAAAGAATCACGTGGTCTGGTGTGGAGGGCAGCCGTCTACACAAAGGTCTTACGATGGAAGAGAAGTGGAGCAAAACATTAGTCTGTTGCAAACACTGTGTTGATGGTAAGAAGCCAGACGTTTTACAAACTATTAAACTTTGTAACAATGTTCTGTAGGTTTCACACGTTGTGAAACATATTTCCTTCAGTATTGGTTAGTGACAGTATGGAATGTTAATAAACAAGACTTGCATCATACATGACTCTGAGGACAAATAAAGTATAGATATGGAGAATAACAAACACTATTTCTCTTTCATCATTCTTCTTTAATTCATGTGTTTGGTTTATGTTGTATCCGTGCTGATGTCGTTAATCAGTGTGAAAAAGATGTAGTTAATGAGTTGTTTTATTCTTATGTCCAGTAAAGTCAACATACATTAATTTTCAGACCAGCTTCTCCTGGCTGTCCACTCTTTATTTCGGAGTCATGTGTAGTTGTCGTCAGTAGGAAAATAATGTACAACAGTGTTTGATACAATTTGAATTATTCTTAAATTAAACTATTCGTTGATTGTTATCTGTTAAATTGTGTTAACCACCACACTTGCATATACCATAAGTGATCGCTACACTTGATTACACTCTATCAGCAGCTACACACAACCCATGTGTTAAATTAATCATAAATACACTTGTCTAGGTTATAAACTTCTTGGTTTTGGTAAAGTGAAACTAAATTTAAAAGAAATAATACAACACTTGTACATAACAATGACAGAGCAACAAATAATTAGAGTATATGGCACTGTGTTTACATTCTTAAATATTGTGAGACCAGTTATCTGCAATGAGGTGAAATCAGGAGTGAAACGTGAGGTGTACAGTAGACCAGTGGTTCTCAAAGTGTGGTACGCGGGCATGTCAGTTGGTCCGCAGCTGACAGTCGTCATATGTCAGCAAAGTGATGTTTAAATCCCCAGATAGGCTTGTAGAAAACTTCTGATAAGTACATAGTTTTATGTCAACTTATTACTATACTACTATCACAAAAGGACATATAGTTTTGAATTGTAATGAAACGAATGCGGCGATTTAAATTTGAAATTCATAGTACAGAGTGATTTTTAGACCTTGGTGGTCCGCCATTTTTTTTTACCTAAGTAAAGTGGTCCGCGGTCCGAAATACTTTGAGAACCACTGCAGTAGACTGAGGGTGTAAGCAGTGAGAGTACAGGAGACAAGGCGGTGTTACACTGGTTGTACTTTCATCTCGCTGAAGGTGAAGCTCCTCCTGTCATTGTGGGCGTAAAACCAGTTGAGGCCGTCAGCACCCGCAGCCCCGTCAGCCTTGTATCGGCCGTTGAGGTTGGAGTTGTGACACACGTTGTGCAACCAGGCGCCATGATACTCAGCGGCACAGTTGAGAGAGTACTTGTCATTGTCTCGGTCATATGTTGTAAAACTCTGGTTGTTGTGAAACGCCATGCTGTCACCTGTAAACACACACACACAAACAAAATAAATGAGAAACACAAAGTCCCACACCACACACATAATATCACAATAAATACAGTGGAACCTCGGTTAACGAACTTAATCCGTTCTGGAAAGCTGTTCGTTATCCGAAACAATTTTTTTTCCATGTTTGTTTATTCAAACATTAAAAACAAAGGTAAACAAAATATTAACAAGTATGTACAAGTGTCAAAACAAGAGTTCCTTTCACTTATTCGAAATCTGGGTTACGAAAAGTTATTGTTCATACGTTGCTTTCACATATTCTTTTTTCGAGGTGCGTGGGTTGGGGAGAGGAGGATTCCCTCCTCTCGCACTGTTGCTGCTGTCGTTCACATCAGGTCGCTCCGAGGTGCGTGGTGTTCTAGTAATGGGTGTGGAAGGTACTCACTGCGAGGTTGAAGGTTGTAGCATCAGTCATCGAAGGCAAGGGTCGTTGTTGGCGTCTAGGCCAAATAGAGTTATTGTCCACAGGTGCGGTGGCGGCATTTTCCAAAGTGAGGAACACACAGGTGCGCAGGTCTTCCTCTGAAATCTCCATCGTTGTTTTCGTGCTGAAAGAGGGGCACTTTCGGCACAGGTAACACATGTTATTGCCACATAGTGTCGTCATCGTCGATCAAAAAGGCGTCGTCGTCCGGGCGGTGGCGCGTCTCCTTGCTGCGTTTGCTGGGTTCTGTGTCTGTCGTTATGTTGTCGATGTAAGTCCTTTTAGGCACAGGGCCCCTCGGGGGCTGCGTTGATGGCGCTTCTTGGGGGCGTGCGGTGGGGCTCTCCTGGCTATAGCTTGTCTTGTTTGGGGTCAAGGGTGGAGGGGGAGGTGGGGGTGGGGGTGCTGACCTGCTTGGCCGGCGGGATCGGGGGTCCGGCGTAGACTCCCACGGCTGGTCCACTGGGCTCTGCGTCCTGGGGGCAGGCTTTGCCTTGACCCTGCCGAGGACCGTGAGTGTCGGCGCTGTGCTTGGCTCATTGTCGTCTCGCCCGGGGGTGGTTTTGCTGTGGCCAGTGGGTCCGGTCGCTGGTCTGTATTGTTTTCTGACGTTGGGGCAGTCTCGCCTGGTGTTCTTTCTCTGTATTTCAAGCTTCAGGTATCTTGTCCCTTTGTCGCTGCCATCCTCGTCTCGTTCTGTCTGAATTTCCTTCACTCTCCCTATTTGTTCGAAGCCCGTAGTGATGATAGTGTTCTGGATATATGGTGGGACCCAGTGGATCCTTATCTCCACCACTGCACGGTCCGCGTGTTCTACATGTGCCGTGACGCCTTGTGGAAGTGTCATGGGGCTGGCCTGAAGGACTGTCGGTACGAACTCTGGTCTTGTAAAGGTGACGTTGACCAGACGAGGGTTTTCACCCTTCCACAAGCCGACTATCTCGGCCTTTGGTACTCCGGACGCTATCAAGACGGCGACGATGGCCTCCCTTCTAGTGAGGAGAGCGTGTCGCCCTGACAGATGCAGCTGGATCGTTGATCTTTTTAGGAGATCATCGCAATGTTCGTCGTTGAGGGTGAAGGAAACTTCTCCCACATCCGAGAGAGGGATGAAGCCGCCTGGTGGTCTTGTTGCTGAGGTGGTGTCTTTGCCGCCGGTGACGATCTCCTGTCTGGGTCGCTGCTGTGTAGCTGACTCCTCTTGCTCTGTCGTGGAGTCGCCGCTGCAGTTTCCGCTCAGGGTATCCGGCCTTAAAAGGCCACGATATTGCAAAACTTACAGAACAGATACTACACTTTGATCTTAGCCAAAAGGCCGAGAACCGAAACAATTTTTTTTCCATAAGAAATAACGGAAATAGATTTAATTGGTTCCCAGCCCCTGTTGACTCGCTAATATTTGAAAGTTACAGGCTATATAGGTATTTGTTTAATGAGAACAGTTATAATGCAATATAAATGGAGTTAAATAAACATAAAAAAACATTAACGAAAGCATTTAAACATCAGAAAACTTGTCGTTTTGACGGCGTGGTTGAAAGCAGGTGTGGGGAGGAAGGAGTGGAATGACTGCTTGGATTCCCCTTCCATGGGCACACGTGACATTATAAAATCGGGGTGACTTCCCTTTTCTGTAGCTTTGAGGTTAAAGGACAAAACTTGTGCAGTGTCTGTTCCTTCTGCCTTTTTTGTAAAACTCTTCGGTAATACGACATCACATATCCGACAGACGCATGCCTCCTTCATACTTTGAAATCATTTCCTTTTTCAATTCAGTTGTTGGCCGCTTCCTTGTCATTACCTCACTACTATTAATTGCTCTTAATCTTCTTTGGAGCCATGATTGAGGATTATCTTATTAAAATAAAGCACAAAAATCACTAAATAAGAAGGATGCGCACAGGTAAGGAACGACCGATCGTAACTGTGTCTCGAGCGCGAATGATGACATGCTGGTCGGTCACGTGTGGTTCACGTGGTTGTTCGTTATCCGAAATTTTGTTCGCTATCCGAGGCGTTCGCTAACCGAGGTTCCACTGTATATAGAAACTACTTTATATGAAATGTGTTATTTCTCTGAATTTCACCATTAAAAAAACACGACACCTCTACAGTCAACATTTACAACACAACATAGCAACCATGAGATTTAGTTAATATCACACGAGGTTGACTTTATGTATTCCAAATTACTTGTCATGTATGTCCTTAGTTCATATACATTAAAAAAAAATTGGGTGAAGTAATTATCATTTATCAAGCAAACCACCTTATCTTTACTGTTGATATGTAGCGACATCTATCATTAGCTGGTAATCATGACTTAATCATGTCAACGAAATACTAAAGAAAATTCTTTTTTCTTAACCTTTAGGTTGACAGTTGACGAAGGAAAAATACAGAGATGAATACCATGCTCGTACACATTCACTCAGTACATGGACTAATGTAGCGAGCTAGAGAGATAGCTACAGATACTGCTCGCTTTGGTATAAAGTTCATTTGCTATAATTCACTCATACATCAACCAGCCACACAGGCACCCTGCAAGTTGGCCCGCGTGCCACTCCATCTTATTGTTCAAAGGTCACGTACCCGCGTCACCCGAGTAGCCGGACACGGTCAGTCTGTAGTTTGTCTCAGGACCGTCCACCCTGAATGTCGTGTACTCAGCGTAGTGACGATGTCCATCCACATCGCCGAGGTCTACACGCAGTTTATAGCGGCTTCCTCTGGTCATCGTGTGCAGCGCTGATAATCCTGGGGTAGGACATCAACATGACAACACACAAAGTTAGAAAGAACATGTTTGTTGCGATATTCACATAACATTTTCTATCTCTCTCACACACACTTGTATATGTGCTAGAAGATGAATATGTACAAACAATATGTACATGAAAAGTTGTAGTATTATCATATTATTTATATAACAACAGATGCTTACCTCTCTTGTCCTTTGTAGAAGAATTATTGTGTATATTATTCAACTCAATTATTTATCAACAAGCTACATTTGTATCGACCTGTGATATTCACATCCTTTTTAACTATTACAATTGATATTCAGTATTGATCACGGCTTTTGTAATTAACAGCTTCATCTTCTCAACGAAATTCTGTGGAAACTGTTCTACATGCGTGCAAAAAAACTCGTTTTGCTGACAGGAACACACACCAACAGACCACAGGTGTTGTCGTGAGTAGCGCCTAGTGACTAGCACACTACAGACAACAGTGGCGAGAGCCTCGTTATGATAAGGAAGGGAGTTAATGAAGTTCAGAGAGTGAGTAAGACTTGCCCAGCCAGAACTCCCCAGTCACATCACCAAAGCCTTTCTCATACTCTGTCCACTTCCTGTAGAAGTCAATTGAACCGTCACGACGTCTCTGGAACACCTGATAGGGACAAACAAGGTCAAAGGCCATTCGCAAACAATGGGGAGGATGACCTCAATAAGTGCGAGTTACTGGCCCTGGTAAGTAGTCTCCCTTGCAGCGAGTTGTACGTGTGACATTGTGTTGTTTTTCTAAGATCAGTGCCTTCAAAACTATGTTTTATAAGATGTCATACCAAGTGTGACATTTTACACACACCACAAGATGAATAACGAATAATAAACTTACCAGCCAACCTCCGCCAGCGGAGTCCATGTCACACCAGACTTTCTGGACTTGGCTGTTGTCTGTCAGTGGAATGAAGTACACACCTGACTTGCCTGCTGTCTTTTGCCAGTCGCGACAAGACTCTAGTCGTGTTCAAAAACAAAAAAAAAAAAAACAAAACACCACTTTCTACTTGTCTGGTACCTAGTCAGAGCGCTAGGACTAAGCGCACGTGCGAGGACGAAAGGGCGTGAATGATGTAAGTTTCCTGAATGCATGTTTCTTTGATGCTATAGAAAAAAAAAAGAAAGAGAAAGGTGAAAGGGAGAGGGAGATAGGAGTCAGCGAGGAGAGATTTGGAGAGAGAGCAAAGGGCGAGAGGACGGGGAATGGGATGCTTAATTGTGGCTGAGTCGAATGGAGAGCGACTGCCGAGACAGTGCTTCACTAGTGTATAAGAAATCAGTGCATCTCTGTGGATGTGTTATTCGATCTTAAGAACACTTTACCATACCCCGAGGAAATAGTTCATAGGCTTTTTTTTTATTTTGTTGTTGAATAAACTCTGAAAGGCAAATCTTTTTATTTGTTTAAAGAACGCGCAATGGTCAGACCCTCAATGTGCTCGACAGGAAGAGACAGAGACACTACGCGGTGTCGTGACACTACTGTGTCTGGTGTCGTACTAGGACTTACTTCTTACTTCTGTAAATTCCGATCTCCAAAGTGATGTAACATATTTCATTTTATAATATACAGAATGAGTTTAACATCAATCGACATGTTTAATTAAAAGAATGCAGTATAAATAGTTTGTCACCTATAGATGACATATTGACACCTGTGTTACACACAGTATCTCCATTCATTGTAAAGAGATGCCGATAATAGGGAACACTCTATGCGCAGATAGTGAGAACAAATCAGTAAATGAACAAATGAAGGTATTCAAAAAATATCAACATTATGACATGTTATCATATTCTAATCACTCAATAAATTCCGTAAAATCGTTTTTCTTTACATTTCATATTTTCCTGTAATCTTTCTTAACTTATTTTTATTTGGTAGTTTTACTTTGTAGTTTTCTCTCAGACGCGTGGTAAACGTCTCATACTTTTACAGACAAATTCAACGGATGAGAATTGGACAACACTTTGGCTACTGGAATATAAACATTTAGTCCTCTTTCTTCCTCAAACGTGCTGCTTTCTGCACGAGAGACAATTTATTTTGTCAACTCTTTTATTTATATCACATTATAATTTCACATCATGTTTCTAGATAGTGTTTTCTTCACAGTTTCAGACACAGTAATATATGCCTTTAATTTTTTAATTTGTGTTTATTGTTTCAGAATATTTGTATTAATTCCAACAATTGTCTAACTATATTTTTTTAACATTTTAAAACATTTAATGATAGAAATGTTTTTCAGAAGATATATTTAACACATTTCCCATATTGAAAGTCAAAAGTAAATTCTCAGAAACACTTAATGCAAGATGTCTATTTGTCACAATCGACATCTATATCAAATGTATCCTAATTAGAAGCTGTGATAGTTGTCAGTAAAGTATAATCTAAACATTTAGGTGTGTGTTCAAACCTACCTGCAGCACGACGCGTGTCGTTGGTGTCGTACAGGAGGAAGCCGGAGCCGGAGGAGCACAGACAGGTACCCGACACACACTGACTGTGAGGGTCCGGACACTGCATGCTGTTGTTACACGGGGCCTTGTACCACACTGGTCCTGGGTAGGAGGCGGGGGACGGCAGGCAGTGTCTCTGGTAGTGGGTCCACCCGTTACTGATGTGAGGATACCACCCGGACTCTGCCTCGCGTGAGGTGACGTCATGAAGCAGACAGCGCCCTCCACTGGCTGACACGTGCGACACAACATGTCAACAACAACAACTCACACATTTAGTTGCCATCACTAATGAGACACCCATCATATGAGCTAAAATAAGATAAACTAAAAGTAAACAGACGGCTTTGTTGACTTCTGATAAGCACGTGTGTAGTTTTATATCCATCAACCATCGACATCCGGGTAATACTCGTAGAGTTAAGCGGGTGTATGCTTTGAAGAATACCAGTTAGAAAAGATATATTTTACATCCAGTTGTGTGGTGATTACTCTTACACCTCAGCATACGTAGATACAGAATGTGACTGAATTTTCTGTTTTTCTTATTCCTGAAGCTGACAATAACCGACACATGTAAATCACTGTAACGAACTCGCCACCTGCCTGTGAAAAAAAAAAAGAAGAGAGAACGACGTTCACTGAGAGCAACCAACTGACGAAATGTCTGTGAACATTTAGAATGATACTTACCCTTGAAGCATAAGTGTTTACCCACATTTTATATATTTGTCTTTTAGTTTTACTAATCATCAGTACTGTTGTTTAGCATTCTATACTTCGTATATTCTCCTGTCTCGTTCAGCCTCTATCCAGCAGACAGAGGGACATCACTCTCTTAACATATTATCAACATAATTAAAAATTACGAGATACAAACCTCTAAAGTCAAAGGTCAGACAACTTCTCGTGTTGATACACAGGTCATTGCATTGCTGCAAACTGAGATTATCCTGTATCAGGATGTAGTGAGGTGTCAGGCCGCTGTCAGGGTATTCTGTAAAGGTGCTTTGTAGGTCGGGTGGGCTGCAGGCTGCAAAACATCTTTTTGATTGATAGCTAACAACAAAACATTATTATCATCAGAAACTCATAACAGCAAGATTTATTATGTTATTGCCGTGAACTACAATTAGCGTTATAAATGGCAACAATTATTTGCATCATCAGATTCTTTTTTGCTGTTTTAAGTTTCCCTTCCATTTACTTATCTTTGTCAACTTAACGATAGTTTAAAACATTTACAAATATTCGCAAAACAAAGCAATTAACTTATGTAAACCATATTTTTAGCAACAAAAAATTCATGGTTCGTAGCAAAGATTATCATGTTATGGTGCCTGTGTGTGTGTATATATATATAGAAAGAGATGTCTATCATAGGACTAGTCCCTCGATACTCACTAGCAGAGCACGTGTAGTCACGTGATGACAGGTAGAAGCCTGGACTACACACACATCTGTCCATGAAACACACCGCATTCTCCTGTCGACATTCGTCGTCGATGACACACGATGCATTGTACCAGTCGTTGGGAATGGAGGAGAGAGCGAGGTGTCCAGTCTGTCCACGTGTAACAAAGCCTTTAGACGACTGCGACAGGAAGTACACCGTGGCACCTGCTTCTTGTTTCAACGACACAGGTAAGTCTGTGAGGCGCGTGCACTTACTGATGCGCCCAGAAGTGTCACTCAAGGTGAAGCCAACACAGGAAGCATCTTGTACACAAGAGGTCAAGCAGTCACGTGCGGAGGTCACGGTAAGGGCAGGAGACGACTCTGACCTGGGGTCAACAACAGTCGTGGTGTTCTGTACCTTCAGTAGAGTTTTGAGTTTGTACACCAATATGGTCGTCTGCCACTGAGGGTCGGTGACGGCGCTGTGGATGTTGCCAAACCTAAACACTCGACAGTCGTTGTGTCCTATGTCATTAGTGTCACACCCAGAACAGACAGTGACAGCCACGCAATCCGGCAGTTGATGACATTTCTCCACACAGAGGTCAGCAGAAGCAGCGGGTGTATAGTCCGAGTGACCCATCAGCTTTGTGTGAAGCAGTGACAGCCCCGGGGTGAGATGTTCACAGTCACCGACCAGTTCTTTGGTCTTAAGATACTTGCAGTATTTCTGTTTCGTTGCCAGGACCATGTTCTTCATCCCCACGTGATCAATGGCATAGCGCTCGAGAGCACTGCCCTCACCCATGAAAGGTTTCGAGAAGAGGACGTCCAGTGAGCTGAGTTCATAGCTGATGGTGACCGGGTGGTTGTCTGCTGCTGTCAGCCACCTCAGACTGTCCCCGTCAGAAGGAGGAGGAACCCCGACAGCGACCGTCATTGTCTCCACTTGATTTCGAAAGTCGTCTGCTGCTCGCTGGTGATCAGAGGTCAAGGTCTCGTATTGTCCAAGTAACGCAGCAGACGAGTAGCTGGCAGCCGCTGTCACGTGACCCTCTGTGTGTTGCCGGTAGACTTCGTCCTCCATCTTGTGCACGAGCGTGAAGGAGGCTCCAGAGCGGGCACGTGACACAAAGTGGGTGCCGTACGTGTCGATAAACTGTAGGTAGGCGTCCTCGTCATCAGTGTTATTCAGCCTCAGCACCCAGTCCACGAACATCGGATGAAGAGGCAGAGGCTTCTGTAGCAAATGTGTCACGTGATGCAAACTGCAGGTCGCCCTTGACACAACCAGGACATGTTTTCTAAGGTCCTCGGAGAATCGCCTGAAGTCTTGGCTGGCGGAGAAGGGAGGCCCCCACCCTCCATCATCACCCAGTGTCGCGGTGGCAGTCAGCAGCTTGGTCAGGTCGTACGGCGTCTCCACAGCCTTTGACGTGAACGACGTGACACATGACACACCCGGTGACAACAGCAGCTCCCGCGGCACGAGGACTTCACCATCTGGGGTCACGTGACTAGTGCTGTAGTCGGCAGAAAAGATGGGGAGGGTGAAGCCGGGGTCACGACCTGACACCAGAGGGCATCCCTTCAAGATGTTGTAGCCGTAAAGAAGAAAATCCGCGTTGAAGCCACGTTGCTTCTTGTGACGACACGAACCTTCTGGAAACAACTTGTCGGCGTGTGTGTCTTGTGCTGTGTGGAACAGAGTTTAGAGGTCAAAGTGATTTTACTTGGTCGATACTAGTTTTTGAAACTGACTACATCATCAGCCGTGAACATGATTTAAGAGTATTTAGAGAATGCTGGGGCTGATGCACATACAATACACATCAACACTCACATCACCAATTCTATCGCGGTGTTATCATCACTTACCGACCCTGGCGAAGAGCTGTGTCTTCTGTCTGTCATCATCGAGTTCTTCAGTTCGCTCCTTGTTGTGGAAGACGTGAGATGAGCTGATAAACAAAGAAAAGTGGTCACGTGACTAACACACAGCAAGAACGAAATCACAGGTAGATGTTTACTTTGGAATCACAGACACTACTACTGATAACAATCTACATACAAAGTGTGGATGATGTATTCTCAGGCCGCCATCCCTGTGAGAGATGCTATAGACTGTCCTGTTCTACTGTAGGAGTGAACATACTAACATACCTACATGACTATGTTTGAATGATGCTACCAGACCTACACTCAGCTCTGTGATACAATGAGCTGCTCAGTGTCGTGTGTAATACTGTCAGCTGTCTCACACACCTGCTTGTAAGACTCTCTGTCTGTCGGTCTGTACCGTGAATACCAACGACTGCTACCTCAAGCACTGGACTCAGTGTCCACGAGTGTAAAACATCGCACACTACACTAACCTCTGTTCACAATTGTTCACTTGTCAAACCCTGCGACATGAAACATACCTGTGTTCACTCTGTGCCAGACTCTGCGACCTCTGTGCACTTTGCTGCAAAGCTTGTGACCCCAGAGCGAGACTAAAGGTCAAGATCAGCTTCAGAGCCTGCAAACACTAGCAACATCAAACTACAATCATAATTCCATCAGTGAACGCTTGAAAGTAAAGGAGTTGTGCAGCAACCGCAGGACACTGACAACAGTCAACTGTATTTAATTTACATTAAGACAAGAGCTTTTGTCTAAAGATATTTTGAGACGGTTTCTAATATTTTAAACACTTCTAATTATGAAACACATTTTCAGACTGATATCAGGTAAGAATACTTTTAAACACGACGGCTTAAAATCTTAGCAAGATGTGCAGACGACATTTATGTCCACATAACGGAACACATGTCTGATATACGATGAGACATTTGATGAGATGTCAGAATCGCACTTCTATTAATAGTTTAAAGAGTAACACTCATTGTAATCCTAGCTTAGTAAATGACAGATTTTATTGACATTGTTGATCGCATGTAAATAAATAAGATGTTTTTGGATTCAGACATGACAAACCTGAATGCGAAAATCCCACAGCAATAATGGACACAAGTACACATAGGGTACAATACGAGTTGTTAATATTCTTGTGATTATAAAAAGATCACAAAGAATATTACCTTCAACACCGGTTCTCCCATGGTAACGTTTGCTTGTTCTTCAGGAACACGAGGATTCCTCAGAAAAGCTACAACTCAGTAGTCCGATGCTCGCTGTTTGTGATGGAAACTTCGAGGTACAAAGAAAGCCAAAGGAATAAGCGAGGATGGGAGGTTCGACTCTATAAATACTCTCTCGTGGTTGCGAGCTCTTGGGTCATGTCGACCACTTCATTATGTCCACACGTAAACTGCGAACGTGCACGATGTATGGTGGTCTACACACATTATTATTTGTCAACAGAGTGTAAACATCAAGTACTAGTATGACAAGTGTTTATGACAAGCTACAAGTTGTGTAGAAGGTGATCAGTGAACCCCACTCTCACCATGTCCTTATTTCACACCGAAATAATTTGTTCTCTTTCTCGAGAAGTAAAATGTCTGTGCTTCTGTCCATCTAACGATGTTGTTTATATTTGGCTTTGAGTCTCTTAACCTGTGCACATTAACAACACAATTTTTTTTTTTCTCACGACATCCTTGAAGACCAGATGTGAAATACTAGTTTTGACACACGTGGTCAGCCGTACGGTGCACGTGAACAGCCTCGTGAACATCACTTGACGATAATTGCAAGTTTCCGGAAGTGTGAAGAGGCGAGCGTTACGGGGGACCACGTGACGTCACTCGTACAGACGCTATGGCGGCCACTAATGATGTCACGTGATACGCCTTCACAACCATCTGAACCCCCGCCCCTCATGTGTTCTTTGTCTTTCGTCTCCCCTGCCTTTCTGTAGCGTTCTCTTTCTTCTCCTCTTTATCCTTTTTCTTTCGCACAATCCATATACATGTATGTGTTTGTGTTTGTCGTCGTCGTCTGTGTGTCTGTGGTTTGTAAGTAAATTGTAAGTTGCAATAAAGGTGCAATTAATACAAAATAAACTTCTTTTTGAATTACACCCACAGCATGTAGCAAACCAACACACACAGTACACACAGTACACACAGAGAGTACATACAAAGTATATATATATATACACAGTATATACACATGCGATTTTATTTCATCTTTAGCTTCCTTCAGATTCTTCAAATACCAAGGTATGTAGGGGTAAAACCTCAATCCGGGTGTTAATGAGATAATTATTTGATGCGATCTATCAACTTTTGTATCAAGGGTTTGAGGAGATTTGTAACATCCCTCGGTCCATCATTTCTCTGGCACATTACAGAAAAGACTGGTGTAGCTGGTGAAATGAATACTGTGTTGAGAGATTGTGTGTTTGAAGGGGAGCCACTCAGGCCATAATTAGTGAGTTGTAGACACAGGTGGACGTGTTGATTATCTCAGTACAAAGCTGTGAGTTCAATAGCCAGACACGGACATGACACTGAGTTGTGTTTGTAAGTGTGACCAGAGTGTATTCAAGGTGAGTAGTTGTGTTTAAGTTGTTATCGCATCACGTGCTAGATGATAGATGTCAGCTGTGACGACAACAGCAGCAACAGACGGACGTTTACTGACACCCTCACACCCTCCTCCTAATGTGTTTTTCATCTCTCCCTCCCTCTCCCTCTCTCTTCATCTCCTTTAGTGTGTTTACATGTTGACTCAATGTCCCGTTGCCAGGCAGCCTCAATATTTTTTAACATTGTCTAAACAAGTTTTGCTTTTTAAACTGATTCTTGCTGGTTAATGTCCATTTTCTTTTGATGATGGCTATATATATTTTTTCGATGAGTTTTTAGCGGTTTTATTTCTTTAAAGCAATTATTTTATTTTGTTAACCTGAGCTAAGACATATTAAAAACATTAGATTATTAAAACTTCCCGTAGAAGTGTTCAGACAAGGCCGCTGTAAGCCAAGTAGCGAGAGAAGTTTGTAGCTGTTCCTTGTGTCTTCCTGTCTGCCTCCTTCCATCCCCACTGACTCTAGTGTCGGCCTTTTCTACTCTTGTCGTCTGTTGTGTGGTGAACACAGGGAAAACACTTTTCCTTCTCTCCATCGTGTGTGCAGTGGCATGATGCTGATGTGCGCCTTTCTCCCTCTTTTGATAATTAAAATAAAAACTTTACTCTTCCCTTGTATTTGCTTTTTATTTTAGTTTTCAGAGGATGACGTTCCTACGCCTTGTTATGATTCTACAGTTGGTGGGATAAGTGGTTAGTCATACCAAGGGGAAAGGGGGATAACTGTTACCGCCTTCCCGGTTTTGTCATGAAGTGTGAATACTTGCTCCGGGGAACCGGGCACGTGGGCGAGAGTGAACCTGTATACTCACTACTCACGTCAGCAGTTAAAGGAGAGGGCCGCCAACAGGGGGCAGCGGCGTCGCTAGATGACAGGTCAAGGACCTACTGGTGAAGAAACTGTACAGGTGTTGTACCCAGGATGGGGTCTACCTTTAGGTAGACTAGACAGGGGCAAAGGACGTCGTCATGAAGGGAGGGACGCAAAAACTGCTATTTGTAAGATGATTAATGTTAGAGAAAATATCATTTTCATACAATTACATCAGCAGGACCACTTTCATTTGCTTGTAGGTAAACACCATGATGTTTTCTCAATACATGTATCACAGAATAATCCCATTATTCAAAGGAGTATTTGCAGCGACCAGCTCACCAGCGGGGAAGTAGAGTGCGGAGGGGACGGCAGAGGGGCGGCGATGGAGGATGGGAAAGATGCTGGTGGCGCAGACACGGAGTGGGGCGCGAAAATGGCTGCTGTTTATTTGTCTAATTTTTTAAAAGCTGACTAATGTTTAAAACAATATTATTTTCATAGAAATACATAACCAGGACACCTTTTCTCTGTCTGTAGGTTCGCTTCACTCGCCAGTTTCTCAGTTTCTGTTACAACAAAAGCCAATTAGTTGAGAGTCACTTGAGGTGACCAGCTAACGAGCGGGGAAGAGGAGGGCGGAGGGTGAGGAGGAGGGAAGGTAGAGGAGTGGGGGCGAGGCGGTGGTTTTAGATGGGGAAGGGGCTGGTCAAAGGATGGATGGGGCCATATGAGAGCCTCACTTTTCTCTCTTCTATCCTAAGTCGGAAGGAGTTCCTCAAGCATATGAACTTTGATCCATATGGAACTTAGCTGATGTCACGATCGATTCTAGATGACAGGTGAGGACATCGGCAAACTGTACAGGTGATGTACCCAGCGTTGTGTCTACCTTTAGGCGGACTAGACAGTCGCACAGGGCGCCTTCAGTGGGTATGACCAATACACGTCCTGCTTTTCTGAAGATGAGTAATGTTACAAAAAATATCATTTTTATAGAATGATATTAGCAGGGTGCCTTTATCTCGCGGGTTATCACCATGATGTTTTTTCACTACATGTATTATAGTAAAATCATATTATTTATCGGAGCATTTGTTGCGACCAGCTGTGAAATAGAGGGCGGTGGGTAGTGGGGGGTTTGGGGCTGCAAACGTGGATGGGAAGGGGGCTGGTGGGGCAGATACGGAGTGGAGAGCAAAAGTGTCTGCTGTTTATTTTTTTTTTTAAAGAAATATAATGTTAGGTATAATATCATTTTGAAATAATGAAATAAGCAGGACACCGTTACTTTGTACGTTCGCTTCACACGCCAGTTTCTCACTTCTTCTTACAAGAAAAGCCAATTAGTTGAGAGCCACTTGAGGTGACCAGCTAACGAGCGGGAAGAAGAGGGCGGAGGGTGAGGAGGAGGGAAGGTAGAGGAGTGGGGGCGAGGCGGCGGTTTTAGATGGGGAAGGGGCGATGTGCACGTGGGGCGAAGTGTCGGCGTTTTCCGCGTCGCTAAACCTTGAACATCTCACATCGCTCTTGACGAAAAGCTGAGATACGCTGCATCGTGTGTGTATGGTATATACAGTATTTTGTTCTATTAAAATCTGTTTGACATTTTTTTTTTTAGTATTTGGCAAATAGGTTTTGAGAAGGCAGGAGGATCAGTGCCATGACAGTGAGTACAGCGTACCAAGTCCTTAGTCTGTAGATGAAATGACAAGAGTGGTACTGCACACCTGTGTTTATTTGTACCGCTACAATTCAGGTGAAATAGGCCACACAATGTTATATTAACTCGCCTGATACATGTTGACTCGTCTGATGCATTGTACAACATGTATTAGAAGCTGTATCAGTATCTACTGTCACGGAGCAGCACGTGTGGTGTCAGCAGTGCGTGACCTCAGGCAGGGGCCTGGGAGGGGGGTAGGCTTTGTTGTGTCCAGGATTTTGTGTGGCAGAGGACTGCGCGTGCACTCGTTAATTTGTTTGTGGGGCGTGTCTACAGGTGTGTGTAGGTTCAATAATATTCTCTTACCAGCGGGGGATTCTCCTCCGTTTCCTTTATCTTGTAATTTGATTCAATAGCTGTTTTCTTTTGAGTTCTTTTATGACATATTTTGCTAACCCTATTTAAACTATGTGATGTAGATGTTTTGATTTCCTATCAAGTAGCCAAAATGTCTCAAAATCGTTTTCTTTTCCTTCATAAATATCTCATATACGTTGAAATTAGAGATAAGAAATTTAAAGTTCTGTGGCCTACTTGGAATCAATACTTTACATTAATAATTTAATTAATTATCAAATGTGTGTAAGGAAAATCAAGTCCATGAAGAAAGAAATACAACAATTTTATTTCAAATATTTCGCCTCATCATTAGAATCAGCAAGTCTACATTGCGAGACCAGTCATCTGCACTGAGGTGACATCACGAGTGTCACGTGTGGTGTACAGTAGACTGAGGGTGTAAGCAGTGAGAGTACAGGAGACAAGGCGATGTTACACTGGTTGTACTTTCATCTCGCTGAAGGTGAAGCTCCTCCAGTCATTGTGGGCGTCACGCCAGTTGAGGCCGTCAAAACCCACAGCCCCGTCAGCCTTGTATCGGCCGTTGAGGTTGGACACGTGACACCCGCTCGAGTACCACCAGGCGCCGTGAAAGGTAGCGGCACAGTTGCCAGAGTACTTGTCGTTGTCTCGGTCAAACGTTGAAAAACTCTGGTTGTTGTGAAACTCCATGCTTTCCCCTGTAAACACACACACTCAATTATCTTTAAACACACAGCTGTGTATATATTATCACTATGAAAGAAAAATCGCGGCCCAGTCCTTCACTCGGTTGATTAGAAACGAGAAGAAGAATGACAACAAATGTATAAACAATATTTTCTTATTGAATCTACTTTCTTGTATAGTTTATCATAACAGAGTAAGAAACCACGGATGGTTTTTGTTTAGTTTCAGACAGTGGTCTTCATCATATTCCGATGAAGAAGAAATACATGCCAGCACTACTGAAAGGAATAACTTAGCAATAATAACTATAGCACAAACATGTTAATATTTATATTGCACTTGCTTGCTTTACATTACAAACAATATATAAATGTAGAATTATAAACATTAGTTTTCACATGTGCATACAGATAGAAACAGTCACCTGTTGTAGGTTTGTGTGCATTTGTGTTGTTATTGTCTTACAGACAACATTAAGGCTACACTTGTCTACAGCACATGACTAATGTGCACAATCACACACACACACTGCACACACACACACACACACTGCATACAAACAAACACACACACACACTCTAGAGTCTAGATGTACAACACTTCCACACATGAACACACCGCCAAAAAATACACACTATAGACACTTTATACTATAACTACACTATAACTAAACTCTACAATAATTTCACACAACACGCACATGCTATGCTCACACTTTACTCCACACACATTATTCACACTTCACACTACGCACTCAAACAATCACACACACACACACACACTGTATACACACTGCATACAAACACACACACACACTCACCTTCGTAGATGGACATTTGTGGTTTGATTGTGAAGCAGTGATTGTTACAGAGTTTAGAAACGACCAGAGAACTTGCTACAGTAAGACAAGTGCCTCTACCACTCAGGATGTTTAGGGAATCAGTCACATCTTGTTCACATCGCTCACAGTCATACACAGGTTGGTGCAAGCTGTGACTGTGACCTTAGTGGTGATGGACAGTGACCGGGGGTCAGTCAGTGATGTCAGCCACACCCCCGCTTGTTGTAAGTCTTCACGTGCTGCTCACCTTTATGTCTGTGTCCTGCTCTAAGTTACTGGAGATACCGGGAGATACCAGACTAGCTAGCTCAGCTGCATGTCACTAAGTGTATCTTACTGTCTAAAGGTGACGTACCCGCGTTACCCGAGTAGCCGGACACGGTCAGTGTGTAGTTTGTCTCAGGACCGTCCACCCTGAATGTCGAGTACTCAGCGTAGTGACGATGTCCATTCACCTCGCCGAGGTCTACACGCAGTCGGGTGGGTCTCCCTTTGGTCAGGGTGTGAAGTCTTGATAAACCTGAGACAAGACATGGCGATTATGTCACGTGATTTAATGTTATCTGTTTCTGTTTCTGCCTTACGAGTCTTTGACAACCATGGAAATATAACCGGATAAAACCTCTATCCTCGTAGTTTAAGAGCAAATATTTAATTGATGACAGTACCTTTGAGCATCAAGAGACAGCGAGAGATGTGTGACATCACGCAGTTCATCAATTCTTAGACACATTACAGAGTAGACACGAGTAGCTAGTAAAATAAATATTGTGTTGAGAGATTGTGTTAGTATTATACAGTGTTGTATTTATACATGAATCGACACAGATATATATATAGACTCGTGTGGAATTCTCAGTACAACAAAATAGTGGCGGTACATATATTATTATAGATATAAAGAGCAATATTTGTAAAGGTTAGACATAGACACATTTAATTGAAGAAAAAGTGACATCACACAAACGTTACATGTTACACTAAACATCCTACATAATGACACAACAACACAGTCACAGTGTAACACAACAAGAGCCACTGACTGTAGTTCAAACACCGAAATGTTAAATGTTGGATAGAAAGAAAGACAGACTCAACAACCTACCCAGCCAGAACTCCCCGCTGACGTCACCAAAGCCGTCTTCATACTGAGTCCAGTTCCTGTAGAAGTCCACTGACCCGTCACGACGTCTCTGGAACGCCTGACCGTCACAGACAAGTTCAAAGGTCATTCGCAAAATCACTGACAGGCCAAGCATTGTACAAAGTATTTATACATTGATGTTTATTTTGTAAAATGATCGTTACTCGCTATTAAACAGTTGAACTTGGTTAAAGGAAACACTCGCCCTCATCCTAACGACTACGATGACAGTGCCATGTGCTTCATTACCGACTCTCAGGTGAGTGCAAGCTGTTACCTGTCGGTGTTTGTGTCATGTTTGTCACACACTTATAACTGCAGACAACGTACCAGCCAACCTCCGCCACTGGAGTCCATGTCACACCACACTCTACTCGTCTCCTTCTTGTCTTTCAGTCGAATGAAGTGCGCACCACACTTGGCTCCTGCTTTCTGCCATTCGCCGCACGACTCTGTTCCCAAGGCAACAAAGCATTTCACTCACAAGGAAGAATTTGCACAGGAGATGACAGTCGTTACATGTAAGTAACTTCCGACACTTTTACTATTTCAGGGATAAACATTCTCTGACAAATTCTTTGCGATCTTTATAAATATGACAGGGTTTGAAGGATTTTTCCTGACAAAAGCACTCTCCATGGAGTTCTAAAGTATATTCCAACTTACCTGCAGCACGACACGTGACTTCCTGTTCAGAAGAAATGGCGCCCAGTTTACACAGACACCTGCCCGACGAACAGCGGCTGAATGGGTCAGGACAGTCCCTGTCTTGGGTACAAGACGAGTTGTACCAGGCTGGACCCGGGTAGGAGGCGGCTGACTTCAGGCAAGTTCTCTGGTAGTGAGTCCACCCTGTACTGGTCAGAGGAAACCATCCTGACACAGCCTCACGTGACGTCACATCATGAAGCACACAGCGCCCCCTTGAAACACAAGAGAAGACGTAGAGTGTTAAAAGACGAGTTAAGACATTTAAAGGGAGAACAAGTCACCAGGGCAAGTCTCTCGTACACACATCGCTATGTTGATAAACAAATGTCATCATACGCACCTCTAAAGTCAAAGGTTAAGCAATGATCAGTACTGACACACAGGTTCTTGCATGTTTTCAGGTTTGTTCCATCTTGAATGGCGAGAATATGTCCTTTTATTCCACTTTCAAAATACTCCATAAAGGTGTCTTGTAGGTCACGTGGTCTGCATGCTACAACAGACCAATGTCATCGGTCAGTTACTAAATTACACACTTAGCATCTATGCATGCGGTTCTCAACCAGCGATGTGCCTAGTCGTACTGAATGTCTGGATTAAAGAATCGGGGAATCGGTGAAATTAAGTTCCTTGCCTAGACAAGGTAATAGCTTAGATATTTGTTAAAGTAGCATTTCTAAATTAATCACGAGGTGCCTTATTTCCTAACAGTAAGTATATTCTCTTGAACTTATGGTAATATCTGATTGGTTAAGTAGTAAATTCCTTAGATTAAATAAATCACCGAGTTACAGGAACTCCGAGAGGGGACCCACTAAAGTGGACGAGGTTTACAAGAGAAGTCCCTAACAGCGGCAAGGCCCAAGAGCCTCATTAAAGCAAATGCAGTCCTACTTTGTGGTTCTAAAATCCAGAGGGTGGCAAACACCATCAACAACAAACATCAGACCAAACGATGCCTACGCCATATTCTGGAGAAACGATAACATATGATCTCCAACAGAGTGCAAACGAACAGGCAAAACCGCCACGAGTCAGGACATCAAAAATCTCAAATGGGGCTGTGTAGACACACCCTGCGAAAAACATTATCTCTTGTTGTTGCCTCTGAAACTATTTTGTGGGTTTTATTCAACTTAAAATCATTGAACTGTTGAAAGATTAGGTTAGCGTTATAAAAAGATTTTTTTTTGTAAAATCCGTATTACCTATCCGAACCATTCAATACTCACTCTCAGAGCACGTGTAGTCACGAGTTGAGAAGAAGAACCCAGGTCGACAGCGGCACCTGTTTAGAAAGCACATGGAGTTATCCTGACGACACTCGTCGTCGATGACACAGGCGGCCTTGTACCAGTCGTTCAGCATGGAGGAGGGAGCAAGGCCTCTCGTCTGTCCACTTGTGATAATTCTTTTGACCAGCGGGGAGACGAAGTACACGCTGACACCTGTTCTCTGTGTCAAGGACAGAAGTGAGTCTGTGTGGCGCGTGCATTTAATTAATGAACCTGAAGTGTCAGTCAAGGTGAAGGCCACACACTGGGTATCTTGAATACAAGATGGGTAGCAGTCCTGTACGGAGGTGACATGAGGTACGTCAGACTGAGAACTAGAGTTGACAGGAGGGATGTCAGACAGAGAACTAGAGTTGACAGGAGGGACGTCAGACAGAGAACTAGAGTTGACAACAATCATGGTGTTGTGCAGCTGTCATGATAAGGGTTATTCCGGGGGGGACATCCGGGGCTTTCGGTTAGATTTTGAGGAGTGTCAAGGTTGGCGAGCAGCCATATTGTCTTCAGTTGATTAAAGCTCGTTTGTCATCAAATTAACAGTGTCTGGTGTTGGTCGGCTGAGAGCTCGCAGCACGATACATGGTGTCAGAAGTGGGATAATCATAATCACAGAGAATCAAGCAAGCTGCTGAATATGGGTCCGTTTAGAGCGCCAGAACAATTCAATTTTTCCCAGCCAAACTTGTGGCCTGAGTGGAAACAACGATTTCAGCGTTTCAGATGTGCATCAAAACTAGACAAAGACGATGAAGCAGTTCAGGTCAGTGCCTTGATCTACACTATGGGCAACGACGCAGAACGCATTCTCACGTCATTTGGTCTGGATGCACGACAGCGGCAAGAATACGACACTGTTCTGGAAAAATTTGATGACTACTTTGTGCCAAAACGCAATATCATCCATGAGCGTGCACGATTTCACGCCAGAAATCAGAAACCGGACGAAAGTATCGAAGAATACATTAGAGATTTATACGAGCTCGCTGCAAAGGCAGACGTAAGAGACAAAGATGAAGCTATCAGAGATCGCCTCGTGTTAGGGATCCTCGACAGAGACTTGTCCGAAAGATTACAATTAAAGGCAGATTTAACACTGCAAGACGCCATATTGCAGGCAAGGCAATATGAGCAAGTGAAAGCACAGCTTTCTGACCAGCGTCGCACAAATGTGGACGCAGTGCAATTCAAGAAAAGTGCCTCTGGTGGTGTACATAGTCAGTGCAAAGGTGCAACTGGCAGTTCGCGCGGCTTCAGTGGTCGTCGTCGTGGTAGAGCAGAAAAGAGTGACTTTGCATCGTCAGCAGTTAACGTGTCAAGCTGTACTCGTTGTGGCAGACGACACGCTAGCACATGTGTGTGCCCAGCTCAGGGAAGGAAGTGTAACAAGTGTGGTAGGCTTGGACACTTTGCTACAGTGTGCAGAACAAAGTTAGTGCAGGCACTTGAAGAAAAACAAGTAAAGGAACATTTTGTAGGGACTTTGTGCAGTGACAGTAGAGAACCACCGTGGACAACTGTATTACAGTTTGGCGGTTGTGATGTCAAGTTCAAAATTGACA
>SRHC01002942.1:16423-47627 GCA_004794325.1 Pomacea maculata | reverse complement strand
AAAAAAAAAAAAAAAAACTACAAGAAAACGGACTTGTCATTGCAAACAGAGACAAAAAGTTGCCTTTAACACAAATGCACGGTTTTAATGATATTCAGACAATTGTGAAACAAAACTCTGGGTTTATAAATGTGAGGTCCTGCGCAACTGAGGTACACTCGTAGAATCTTCACACATCACAGACCCTATATTTCACAGTGCTTCCCTTTGCCCGAAGAAATCTTTCTCCAAGTCCTTATCAGTTGCGATATCTGTCCGTAGCACGTGACACTGATGATGCTGAGCCTGACAACGGTGGCTGTGTGGTTGTGACTGTGTGAGTGTTGTTGTGTGGGTGACTGTGGTTGACTTTGTTGTATACAGATATTTTTAACAAAAGTACAGATGCGTTCTGTTGTATTCTCACAGTATTATCGGAATTGTAGACTTCAGTTTATGTACCTAATAAAAGATGCATCTACAGGGCTTCTTTCTTCATCAGAAGCTAAGCAGTTCCACTTAATATTACAAGTTTAATAGTTTGGAAGTAGGCGTAATTATTTTTATTTATTGTTGCAGGACAGAGCCAACTACAGCAACAACAGGATTGTAAGTGGACATTACTAGTCAGACGAGAAAATGAAAACAAAAAAAAAAAAAAAACAGACATAAACTCTTTCTTTAACACTAATACACAGTTAAGGTGATATTTAGATCATTGTGAAACCAAAATTCGGACAGACTGACAGACGGAAAGACACCAAAGACATTCAAAACAGACATGTATACACAGACAGAGGTTTGACAGATGTGCATAGATACAGACAGACATCATGTTACAGGAATTATTAATTTCTAGCGCAGATTTCCTTTTTTTTAACCGTTTTGGCACACATCTTAAAAATTAGGTAGCTACTTAAAAGGTTTGAAATCACAAGGCAACAAACTAGATTTCTTGTGTACATGACTAATAAATCCAGCGATCAAAAGAAACACATTGTCATATCAAGGCAGTTAATGTTTTCACATTCGACTTACATTGTCCTACATTGCTTTTTACGTTAATTATCCTTCTGAAGAAACAAATAAAATGTGTATAATTTATACGTTACAAACTGTTTGAAACCTGATAGAAGTTTGTTCTCTTTCCTGCAGTTGAGAAGAAGCAGCTGAGGAGGAGTAAAGAACCGGAACTACAACAAAACATCACAACAAATGCAGTGACCAGAAGTAGAGAGAGAAACTCGATCATCACAAGAGAACTGAATACTGAATTTTGATGATTACTGATTTGATTTTACATAAAGTTATTATGATTAACCGGCATGTGGCAATGATGATAGTACACGTAGCAACGAAATATAGTGTGTAGAGATCGAAGGAGTAGGTTTAAAATATAGATACTGAGTTTTTTGTGACTTTCAATCATCAGTAGCATCAAAAGTTACCAAAATGACAAAAAAAAACAAACAAACAAACAAAAAACAACAACAAAGAAAAAAAACCCACTGCGATCAATTGAAATATTAATTTGTTATTATTTTTCGACAGTTTCTTTGCTTTTACGCTTTAACATTCTTCGACGAATTTTTTCGTCTGTTATAAACAAAAGTATAAAAAAATGGGAAACCAAACATATCTAATTGTAATTATATTAGTTATAGATATATCCTTTACCTTAACGAACAAATATAAACAGTCTTTGTATTCTGTAATCTTCATTCTATTGTAAAGGCGGTTATTACAATTTGATAATTTTATAAAAGTGAAAATAAGTGCATGAGATTGTAATATTTTGTCACAAAAATAATAAACAGCATGAAATCAAAAAAGCAGCTACTCGTGATTTAGTCTGAATTGTTTAGCCAGGTCCAGGTGACAAAGTCTCTTTTGTTTAGCTAGTATTTTTTGCTTGTAGTTCAAGTTATTTAAACCACTAACAATTCTGTGGTCAAGTTACAGCCGCTCTTGTTACGAATACCGACACGAACACAAATACTAATGGTTTATTGTGTTAGGTCTTTGGGTTTGAATAAAACATTACAGGGGAATTATATACACAATACATAAAAAAATCTCTTTAAAGTAGCATTTCTTTTCTTTGTCGCTAAATATGAAAAGTTGCTAAGGTTAGATAGTATTATTTTAGGTTGGCAAAAATATTTTTTTCGAAATAAAACTTTTTCTTAGATCTATGAGATATGGACAGCATCAGATAAAGTGGAACTCATCCTCTTCATTGATGTGACACATAGAGAACATCTTACTTACATTATTGACAGAATATCTAAAACAGCCTGTAAACCATATATTTTTCCATGGTTGAGAAGTAATGCCAGCTGCCAAGGAAAGCTTGGCCAGATCCTCACCAGACAAGATGACTTACGGCAGCTTCTAAAGAGGAACCTATTTTGTATGATGTGATACATTTCTTAAAAGACCTAAAAGTATGAAAACGTAAACTCTGTTAGCGCTGGCATTGCAACTCTTGAAGATAAGTGAAAGATAGTATGATCGAAATGCAGACTCTCAAAGAAGAAAACGTGGAGCTGAGAGAAGAAAATGCTGGAGCTCAAGAGGAGACTAGAAGAGCTAAAGCCTAAATTTGACGATTTGGAAGGATGATCACTGAGAAACAATTTTATCATAATATGGTCTTCCGAAGACTGGTGACAAAAGAAAATACGGGAACAAAACAAATCTGCAATGATAGATATGTTCACCGAGCAACTAAAGAACGATGATAACATCATTGACAGGACACACAGATTGTACCCGTTAATTCTAATTCTCCGATTTTGGTACGTTTTGCTTTCTTCAAGGATAATAAAAGTTCTTAAAGCAAAACGGAATTTTAATGGTATCAATACCTATAATTGAGAGGACTTGACAAAGCAAGTGATGGATATACGAAATAGACTTTACTCACCATCCAAGAAGGCGAAAATAGAAAACAAAAAGGTTTGTGATTATATGTTTATTAAAGAGGTAAAAGATACATCACAACACGCATGCAAGAAGCCAAATAGACCCAAACTAGGAAACCAACCAGGCTATACAGACTGCGTTCGACACTCAGGACATCAACAAAAATATTGCGCGGGTGTCAGTACAAACTGTGTACCATCGGATCTGAATACGAACCACACAAGCAGGTCGGTGACCTGATAACCTGGTGCTGACGTGCTGATTGGCTTTCCTGGCTGTGACCCCAGCACGATGGTGAAACAAATATTTCAAAAAATAACTTTCATGCTGTAAATAATTAATGACAAATTTTTATGTAAATTATTTGATTAATGTTTGTTGTACATAGTTTGTTCAAAACAACTTATGGTATAAATCAGGGATGCCCAACCTACGGCCCGCGGCCCATATCCGGCCCGCGACGCGGTGCCATCCGGCCCGCGAAACTTCTGCCCACAGTGCAGGAAATCGGCATGTTAGTAATAAACCAAAAAAAAAAACCGAAAAAAAAAACAAAAAAGAGAAGAAGAAGTATTTATCCCCACATAATAGCGTCTCTCAATCTTTTTTTCGATGGACGAACATTTCGATTCAGTGCTCCGACTTGGTGTCTCTACGATGCAGCCGGACATTCAGAAGTTGGTTTCGGGAAAACAACTTCAAATATCCCACTAATCACTACATAGTTAATGGCAATTACAACTTGTTTCTAATAAAAAAATGGTATCTGCTCTATTTTTTTTTTCTTTTTTGTATTTTTGCGGTGAAGTAGCCCGCGACACGCAGGCCGAAAAAGGTTGGGCATCACTGGTCTACACAGTATAATCGGCACAGTCAAAGTGGAATCAAATGTTTGATTCAAATGAACTACAACACGATAGGATCTGTGAAAATATTTTTTTTACATGTTTATCAGATCTATGAGAAAAAAATAGCATCGCGCAGTGATCTGACATAGGGCAAAGTTCACATCCGTTAGTTGTCGCTTTTGGGAGAATATCGGAGTCATCTTTGAGTAGAATAAATTTAAATACTGTACATTTGCACCTGACTGACAATAACTTTATATTTAAACACTAATCGTAAAATTGTTCTCCCTTTTAGATTTTGATTTTATACGAAAATGTGGGATCTACTTCAAGTACGAGCGGTCACTTCACTTCCGCTGTGATAACGGAAAAGAGCGACAACAGACAAGTCTGTGAAATTTAACCTCTCATTGGGAAGATTCGAATCCGAAATCATTTTAGCCTGTAAACAAGTCACTGAGATGGAAGCTACAGCAACATCCAGCCCCTCATCTTTCAAACTTGCGCTGGTCAGCTGCTTGATATTCCTTGGTCTGCTCGCTTGCTGCTCTGGTATGGTCACAACGCTTTGCATGGTCTGACTTGGTGTAATTATTATGTATACAGAAGTTGTACAACTGTAGGCGTCTTGCTACTCATGTTGACATTTCTTTTATTGCAGTGTGGTTTGAATCCTAGTATTAATACTATGATTATTATGTGTGACTGGTTTTGATGTTAGATCTAAATCTAACGGTTTTGATCTCAAATTATCAGGTTTTCCTAATTTACAAGATTTTGTTACTCAAGACAATTTATTTATTTTTA
Source organism: Pomacea maculata (assembly GCA_004794325.1). Taxonomy (NCBI): domain Eukaryota; kingdom Metazoa; phylum Mollusca; class Gastropoda; order Architaenioglossa; family Ampullariidae; genus Pomacea; species Pomacea maculata. Next base: position 43,065 of record SRHC01002942.1, on the reverse strand, counting down.
CTTACTGTGTTACTGAAGATATAATATATTGTTTAGTTTCCTGTATCACAACATCACTAAATGTATTTTGTAGCCTACCAAGCTTATTCACGACACCAGACCTCAAATATAAACAGAAAAACGTTAGTCTGCTGCTCTTAACACATCCCAGGAAAAAACGGAGAACCCCAAACAATTTAAACATTTTGATTTGAGTCCTGCAATGCTGGACATGCAGCCGTTACGTCCGTTATACTTTAACATTCAAATGTTTGCTGCCCTTCTTGACCTTCATTACCAACTTTTCACTCTCCTGCCTTCTCGTCAATTTTTTTCCTCCAAGCTTCCCTCAGTAGCATTGGCTATTGTCTGGTAAAAATTTCCCTTTCTTTCTCTTGTTTTATATCTTCTAATACTAGACTTTCTTTCCTTTTCTCTCTTCTAGCTTTTCTTTCATCTCTCCCTCCTTTTGATTTTCTTCTCTCTCCTACTGCTATAGCAATTTTGTCTGTAGCTTCTCTCTTCCTACCTTTCCTCATTAGCTAACCAAATGACTAATTCTTTCTTTACGAACTTCTCTAGCATCTCTCCTTTTTTACCTGACTCAGTTCCTACTTTCCAGAGTTCTCTACTCTTCACCCTAGGAATCGTCTTCGCCATTTACCGCAGCCATCGAGGTCTTCCTTACGACTACAATGGTCCCCCTTGTCATTACAAACATGACAACAATGGCGCCATCACCATGTACACCTGCCAGGCACTTACACAATCAACATGACACTTCAGTAACTTGATGAAAGAACATACATCATTTAAAATCATTAAAAATAAAGTTTTGAAAGCAAACATTATCAAGCGTGATAATGCTGCTTCGGAACGCAGCGTCCTCAAAACAACTCAGTTATGTAGATGCTTTTCGTGACTTTTCTGTTTTCTGTATGTTTTTGTAACAGTTAGTTTTGGGTTCAATCACAGATCCATCGGGCCATAGATTGATTGAGATCTCCTTGAAATCCATAAAAATGTCGTTGCTTGCCTAGGTATTCCTTTTTCTTTGGTATGTCACGTCATTGTTTGCCTAGATATTCCTTTTTCTTTGGTATGTCACGTCCCCCTAAAGTATGCAATTTCAAATGAATGGGAAAATTCGGGCAAAGAATACATTAATTTCAAAAAACCTTTGCCTCATTTGTGAGATTTAGCCTAAATATTCAAAAGAGTTTAAGGTTTACTGTGAATATAGTAAGTTAACATACCATTTGTATGATGTCAACTTGAACATGAAAAAGTTGCAGATAATGTTTTGATTTAAAAATCACGTGATTCTTAAAGCGTTGGAATGATGAATGAAGAAATCCCCTACCAAAACACAAACCAATAAAACAGCAAATAAAGAATCCGCCACTTCAATACGCTCATACAGTATAATATGTTTTAATGTTAGAAACTTTGATTTTCTCTTCAGGTCAATGCTGACAAGACACGTGTGTTTGATATTAGGTGAAGCGTTAGTTAGGAAGATGTTAATACCTGCTAACAAGTAAATACATAGCACATTATGTTTGCTCATTGTAGTTTTTTTATTTGGAAATCTATGAGAGAAACTTGTTATTAATGATGATGATGATGATGATGATGATGATGATGATGATGATGATGATGATGATGATGATGATGATGATGATGATGATGATGATTATTTCAGGTCAAATGAAAAACAAGGAATTTAAAGTCTCATGTCAGAGTTTTTATGTAAAAGACACATTAGGAGCTATAACATGTGAGGTGAACTTTGATATATTAAAATACCAGTGCCAACCTCCTCCCAGAACTGGCCGTCTTCTTCAAGCTAAAATAAGTAATGACGCAATGTATAAATGCAAAATGGATTCTATGAGTACGTTATGGGACTGCCTACAAACGGAACCAGCAGATGGAGTTTTCAGCTGTGAAGAAAAGAATAACATAGTGAAATATCACTGCCATTTTATTGCAACTGAAAGATTCGAACAAAAATACGCAAGCTGTGTCATTCATTGCCAAAATACTAGCACGGGAGTAAGCTATTGGACGCTCCTTACCGAGAACTGCCTTTTGAAGTTAAGTAAGTTCTTTTTACTATTAAATTTGTGTGTGTGTGAGCGTTTTCAGTTTTGCCCATTGTGTTAGAGATCACTACAATGTTTTGCTGTCGTCAGTAAATGTCGGATACTAAGCATGATGTTTACTGTCAGCGACTGTCACTGTGCATCGTGTCTTATGGCAGCAACAGCTCGACACTACGCATTGTCCTGATTAAGTTAAACAAACATTCTCAACGACCTTTATCAGCTGGAAAGATGTTGAAGATTTCACGACAATGTAGAGATCTTCTGTCGTAGGAAAATAAAACCTTCAAACATTCCACTTCATTTAACTTCCTCCTCTTGTATCCATCCTATGAGACGCGATCAGACAAAACCTATTTACTCCCCGCCATCAGCTCTTATTGTTTATGGCCTTGTTGCCTTTGATTCACTTCTTGCACAACTGATTGCAGTCTGTCCTCTCGTCATACGTTCTGCCTATTATGACTTGTGTGCGGTTGATGTTCACTGATGATTAAGTTTCTTTCCTTCATATTTACTGTGTGCATGCATTTCAGGACCAGAAACCTTATATCTGTAGATTTTTCTTAGAAAATCTTAATATCTAGAAAATAAAAGTTTACTTAATGGTTAATGCTATTAAAACTTAAATATCAATATTTTTTTTTTAAAAAAATTTGACAGAAATCATTTAGCTCGAAAATGTGAACGTACGGAATATTATTTAATGAAGCTGATTAAAGCTCAATCTTTAAAGGGACACCACCAAATAAAGAACCACAACCAACTCTAGAACCACCAGTACCACCATCGCAACCTACTGAAGCACCACCAGGACCATCAACTCCAGAACCACCGAAAAAAGGACCATCTCCACAAAAAGGGAAAAAATTTCCACTATTGGCATTACTTATTGCTTGTGCCATTGCTGGTGTCATTGGTGAGTAATATCATGCATGTTTAATATCGCTTGAACATCAGAGGGAATGTAACAACGTGCTGTTTGTGCAATATTTATGTGTGTGTTTAAATGAACGTAACAGGGCTTCTGCTAAGGCTAAATTCTTTGGCGTCCCAGGGACCCCTTCTTCAGATTTTTAAGGGGTCCCTGTTCTTCGCCCAACTTTGGAGGGGACCCCATTGACGAAAATTGACGGGGTCCTCCGAACTTTTAATGCGCACTGTACGCATTTTTTTGCGTAAGCAGAAGCCCCGCGTAAGTAATTAATATAAAACCCTTGAGGAATGTGTGTCCACCGCCAGCAAGTTGCTTCTTGTCTCATTTTTTTAAAACTGTGGACGGGATGCCATAGAACTCACACACACGCATGTACGAGGTCGTTGGAGAGAACGGAAAGATCTCGGGGTTGGAAATAGTAATGGTAAAATCTCAAGGATGCTATTGGATTACCAAATGAGATATTTCTTTCACATTTGCATGACAGATGGTGTCAGTCGATGGGTGCAACCCTAGCAATTTAGTGTCTGGTGAGCTAGACTGTACCCTATAGTTATGAATTCAGTTTTTATATGTATTAGCTGTGGGTTAAAAATAACTAGAATGTGAACAATGATAGACATTGACTATTTGTAACATTTTGTATCATGGCTTTGCTCTCTACTTCTGTAGGAAATACACAACTCAGTCGTGATAGATTGTTCTTTTACTGTACATTTCGCTTTTAACAAAGTGTTCACACATATTGTTTTATGTACTTAGATTTTCATTGGTAGAATATAATGAAAGAATGGTTTACTTTGAATTTTGCTGTGAAGCTTATCTGCGTCTTAGAGACAGATAAATAGAAATGGGTATACTTTGTCGGACTTATTTAAACAGTAAGCTTGTCATCAGTAGATAAAAGTATAGTGAAGTCATTGTTATTATGTTTTTACTCACTGAAACTTTGAAAAAGGATTGTTAGCTTTGACTTATTGAATTTTTTTCCTTATCAGTGTAAATCGAAAGCTTGAATTATAATATTGCCATATTTGTTATCTCTCCCGTTTCTCTGACGACAATAACCCTGAAATAAATAACAACAGCAGCCCCCCATACAACTGACTACACTGCATATGTAAGACAAGCAATTGCTAAACACTGTTGACTGTTCGTGTAGGGTAGAACAGGTTTGTGAGATTCAAATATCCCTAACAATCAGTATAGACTGGGGGCAGGAGCGGGGGCTGTACTAAATAGCAGGACTGTGTGGTAGTTGTTTACCCACTGAATGTGTTCACTGACGTCTCGTACAGCCTGGACTGAGTATTCTCTATTGCCATGTTAATATTGGAGAAATATAATGATGAAAATGATGAGAGCGTATCAAGCTACTTTGTAGATTTCGGTTGAATGTCAGCAGGTCAAGACATACTACAACGACACTTATTATCAGACAGCAAATGTCATCGCCCAGGTCAACAAAAGTAGTGCTGCCCTTTGTTCACTAAACCCAAAGTGTAATGAAAGTCATTAGTGATCTTATAACTAAAATAATATCATAATTGTAAATGTGTTCGCCCTTTCTAGACTCCATGACCAGAGAGAAGAAATGTTAACTAAGTGGGTTCAGTCACATCAAAAAATCTCCAGGCTGTACGAAGATAATACTGCAGGCAGGGATCTACATAAGGATTTTGTAAATAGCTGTCTGTAGGTAAGAAAAAAAAAGAGAGGACAAACGAAAGTCCAACAATAGCAGAGAGTAATCAGACCTGTCCCTCATTCCACAGACAAAAGGGAGGAGTACTGAGTGTTCCAGTCTATGATAATGAGGATTACAGGACTTGTTGCTGCTTCTACTGCGTAGGATGATAATGATGAAGGTTTTACTATTTAAGCTCACTTAAGGATAAAACTGGAAAAGAAATTTTGAATCTGAGACACAAAAGTGCCCCGAGCGTATCAATTACATTTTAAACTTTGGTCTCTTGCAGTATTTGTGGCGTGGCTGATATGGAAAAAGTGTCGTACGGACGAACGGTAAATATTTTCCTAATAAGTTATCTATCAGAAATAAAATAATGATTTGGACATGAGGTGGAGAGAGCATCACAAGACCCAACGGTCAATATCTTCATAATAGCTTATTAGTGAGAAAAAAGAGACAGAATGATTTGGACATGTAGTGACTTTTAACAGATTATTACTTTTGTTATAAACAACAACGTATTCCTTAGGTGTGGAATCTTTCAAAATTGAGAGAGAAAGATAATCAAACACGTTGAATTTACAAGTATTGTGGGAAACTTGTGCACGCAATTTCTCACTAACGAATCCGGAGGTGTTTTGTAATATTTCTTCCCCACAAACACAAACTAAACCTGGCTCCGCTCGCTAAATAAACTTTATAAATCACTTTGATAACTCTAAAATTCTTTTACCTTATTTATACCCTTTGTTCTACAGTGACTCAGAGGCTCCAGAAAAGTAAGTGAATTCTTCCTAAATACCTTGAACAGATTATAACATCATCTAACCACAGCATGAAAGTACAGAAGTACTGTAGTACTAATACACGGGACTGACAAAGAGACAGTCAGTGTTGGAGAAATGTATTTTACTAATATCTTAATGTCTTATGGCACTTTTGTCACACTTCACAAAGCGTTGTATAACTGCTAAAACTATTTCAACAACGAGGAACACTTTTTTTTATCGTATTCATTAACGATTTTGCTTAAGAATGCAGTAGATTATTTTTAAACAAATGTGGTTTCATTCCTGAATTTACAAGAGTGATATTATTGACTAAAATGTGGCTCCAACAAACACGCACCATGGTACCCCAGCCCATGGCGAGCTGAGAGGATGTGGTGTAGGTCTGAGTTGACTGTCCATAAACAGATGCTAAATGTTGCCAAATGTGAAGTCATCCTTCGTGCTGACATCAGTACTTCTTACTCGAGTAGGAGCCTAGTTAGGACCTGCAACCACCTGTTAGCCGCACACACAGACCACAACTGCCCACAGTCATTGCACTTGCTTTAGTGCCAGAGGCCTTCAGAGAGATTTTTGTCCACAAGATTCTTGACATCCAGGCTAAACTTGATCAACTGCCTGTGCATCCTTCAGCTCTAGCTAACGACGTCGACGATCTGGAAAGTCCAAAGTGCTCCTTCGCTTCCTTTCAGCCGATCTCAGAAAGTGAGCTTAGGACCATCACACTGCAGTCAAAATACACAACTTGTCCACTGGACCCAGTTCCCACCCCATTACTGGTAGAGTGTCTCGGCACCCTACTCCCTGCCCTCTCCGAAATAGTAAATGGTGTATTGTCCTCTGGCATCTTCCCAACTACCTTCATAACAGCCTTAGTGAAACCGCTGTTAAAATCTCTACCCTTGACATCAGCGTGCTAAACAATTACCACCCAGCTTCAAATTTGCCAAATCCTGTCCAAAATCCTTGAGAAAGTAGTTCGCAATCAAATTCTTTCCTATCTTAACTCTGAAAATTTGATTTCTCCATCACAATCTGCTTATCGGCCTTTTCACAGCACGGAGACTGAAAAAGGACATTTTGTCAGCTCTGGACAAAGATGATCTCATTTCTCACCGTGTTGAACCTGTCTGCTGTCTTTGATACTATAGACCCTCTACTCTCATTCATTGACTCAGTACTCTCTAAGGCATCTCAGGCTCCACATTCCAATGGCTTGTGATATCTTTCAATTACGATTCAGTCAGTGATAGTGGAGGGCTAAGTGTCTCCACCAGTCTGTATACACTCAGAGGCCACCCGAGGTTCTGTACTTGATCCCTACCTCTTTATCTTATACATGAAGTCGCTTATTATTCTAATCTCATTCTGTATCAGGTCTGTCCTTTGTTGACGACAGTCAGCTGTCTACCACTGTTCTTCTAAGGCACACACTGCTTTCCACAGCATCCAAGATCGTATTTTCGATGTTAGAATATGGATGACCCACAACAATTTAAAGCTAAATGACGAAAAAATAGAAGCTTGGATTTTGTAAACGAAGAGGGCAAGACTTTACCCTTCTCTGCTTGTCTCTGTTTGAGTAGGTAATGCCGATGTTTCTTTTTGTTACTTCAGCACCTGACGTAGGTTACATCATGTTTGCTGACATCTCTTGATGAACATGTTTCTCAATTTTGTTTTTCTGGATACTAGAAGATCAGCTCCATTCGCCATACTCTATCTCAACCGCCACAATTCTCATCTGCTCATTTGTTCTGTCTAAACTAAACTACTGCAACGCCCCTCTTGCTGGCTGTCCACAGGACCTCATTGATAAACTTTACAAAGTCCAGAACTCAGCTACTCATCTCGTTTTCCGGACTCGCAAATGTGAACATGTCACACCACTTCTTCACTGGCTACCAGTTATAGATACAATAAACTACAAGCTCTCTACTCTATGCTATGGATTCTTTGAGGCTCCTCCCCCCACTACTTTACTGAAAACTTGTCTGTCCACATCCTGCTCCAAACCTTGGCTCCTCACCAGACTCCTCATTCTATCCTCCTTCTCACAAAGACAGTCACATACGGACAACGGACGTCCTCCCTCTGTGCTGCTAATCAGTGGAACTCTCTTCCACATCACATTGACCACTCGGACTACAAGGCTACATTCACATATCTGTTCACAAAGTACTATCCCTGAATTACTATCTTAACTCCCTGGCAACACTCTCTGTCATGCTAACCATCATGTAACAACTCCATAGTACACATCGTATCTACATCCCTTATACCTTCATCCGCTGCTTTACCTTCTACTCTTGTACCTCATCTTGATGTTGCTCAGTGTGTCTGTAGTACCTCACTGCTTACTCACTTTTATCTTGTACCTCTTCTTTATGTTGTTCATTGTTTCTATACGTACCTCACTGTCCCCTGGATTTTATGTTTCATGTATCATTATTAATCTGCAAAGAGAGAGTGATCTGTTTTGGTCGTGATCCTGCGCGTTAAAATATCCCATCATCATCATCATCATCATCATCATCATCATCACCACCATCATCATTATTATTATTATCGTTGTCGTCTTCATCGTCATCGTCTTCGCTGTGGTCGTCTTATTATGGCATTAATTTTTCTTCCGCAGTGGAACGATGGCAGAAGGGTAAGTAAATACTTACTGTATATCTTGAACAGTTAATGACATATTATGACGGCAGGCAGACATGCTTACAAACATAAAAAAAGAAATATTGGAGAACTAATACTAATATAGCAAAGCAATAGAAAGAATACCTTGTCTTGAAAAAATGTATTTCACTGGCGACTTTATTTTCAGTACATGTAAGACATTTCTGACACACCTCTCAAGGAAAACTGCTGAAGACAGAATACATGATATAGTGGAAAAGTAGCAACATGAGCGCCCCCTGTACCAATAAGACACTTTAAAAAAATTAACAAGTCAACCTCTGTTTTTGTAGTCATAGCACGTGACACTAGTGATGGTGGGTGTGACTGTGTGAGTGTAGTTGTGTGGGTGACTGTAGTTAACTTGTTGCTTTCATCTTTGTAGTTTATTTCTTGTTAGAGCTTTTAATTAAATCCATCTCTCTTGGAGGCAGAAATAAAAAATATATTTTATTGTATTTTCACATTCATTATATTGTATCCTTAATGTATCATCGAAGCTGTTTTGCTTAAATTTATGTACCTATTAAGACGTTCTCAACTTTGCCTGTTCTTCTCCTTTCTTAAGAATTCTTTCTACATAATATTACAACTATGTTTTGAAGGTAGGTGTGAATTTTTATATTTTCTGTTGCAGGATAGAACAAGAGAAAGAAACAAGAGTGTAAGTGCAAATTACTCGTTAGTAAAAACAAAGTCAAGCAAATAGACATGTAATTAAAACAGAGAGATGGGGCAACTGACAGATGTCTAAAGAGATTGAACGTCAAACGTATACCTGACCAGCTTGTGATGTCGTTCGGCTGACAGACGGAAAGACACCAAAGACATTCAAAACAGACGTGTATACACAGAGAGAGGTTCATGTTTGACAGATGTGCATACATCTAGTGTAAATGACTAATAAATCCAGCGATCAAAAGAAACACATTGTCAAATCAAGCCAGTTAATGTTTTCACATTCGACTTATATTATGCTGCATTGCTTTTTTTTAAAGTTAATTGTCCTTCTAAAGAAAGAAATAAAATGTGTATAATTTATAAGTTACAAACTGTTTGAAACCGTTTTTATTTTGATTTTTTTATCTTTCCTGCAGTTGAGAAGAAGCAGCTAAGGGGGAGTAAAGAACCGGAACTACAACAAAACATCACAACAAATGCAGTGACCAGAAGTAGAGAGAGAAACTCGTTCATCACATGACAACAGAATACTGAAATTAGATGATTAGTGATTTGATTTTACATAACTTTATTATGAGTTACCAGCATGTGGCAATGTTGATAGCACAGAAAGCAACGAAATCTAATGTGTAGAGATCGAAGGAGTAGGTTTAAAATATAGATACTGAGTTTTTTGTAACTTTTAATCATCAGTATCATCAAAAGTTACCAAAATGACAAAAAAAAAAAAAACAAACAAAAATAAATAAATAAAAAATAAAATAATAAAAAAAACAAACAAAAAACCACCGCGATCAATTGGGTATTAATTTGTTATTATTTTTAGACATTTTCTTTGCTTTTATGCTTTAACATTCTTGGACGAATTTTTTTCGTCTGTTATAAACAAAAGTATAAAAAGATAGGAAACCAAACACATTTAAATTTAATTATATTAGTAATAGATATATCCTTTACCTTACCAAACAAATATAAACAGACTTTGTATTCTGTAATCTTCATTCTTTTGTAATGGCGGTTATTACAATTTGATAATTTTATAAAAGTTAAAATAAGTGCATGAGAAACAGTGATTTACTTGTTATATTTGGTCACAAAAATAATAAACAGCATGAAACCAAAAAAGCAGCTATTCGTGATTTAGTCTGAATTGTTTAGCCAGGTCCAGGTGACAAAGTCTCTGTTGTTTAGCAAGTATTTTTTGCTTGTAGTTCAAGTTATTTAAACCACTAACAATTCTGTGGTCAAGTTACAACCGCTCTTGTTACGAATACCGACACGAACACAAATACTAATGGTTTATTGTGTTAGGTCTTTGGGTTTGAATAAAACATTAAAGAGGAATTATATACACAATAGATAAAAAAAAATCTTTGAAGTAGCATTTCTTTTCTTTGTCGTTAAATATGAAAAGTTGCTAAGGTTAGATAGTATTATTTTAGGTTGGCAAAAATACATTTTCGAAATAAAACTTTTTCTTAGATCTATCAGACATGGACAGCATAAGATAAAGTAGAACTCATTCTCTTCATTGATGTGACACATAGAGAACATCTTACTTATATTATTGACAGAATATCTGGTAAGAAGCCCCCTTTTTTAATTAAAATTAATAATATTACTCTTATTTAGATTAACATTGAGACTAAGTCTTACTGATGCTCTATGTAATGTAAATGGTTTGTGCTATAGTACGATTACAGTTTCTGACATGAATACCATATCATCTGCAAATAAAAGGATAAATATTAACATAAAATCATATGAAAAGGATGCCTATATTTTCCATTTTTCATAGTTTCTAAAGATAGTTTATTAATAAAAGCGAAGAAGAATAGGGCTTCACACAGATGTTTTCACTGTTCAGGGTGGTCACGATTTCACGCCTGTCGGAATATTTGAAATTTTGAGCTACCTTTACTTTGTTATAGATTGTGAATTATTGCAGGATGGCCATATCTTCTGTTAAATTTCGGACCAAAGTGGAGACAGTTTTTGCCAATTTTGGACTATTTTATGGACAAGCGGGGGAGGTCAAAGACCGCCCTGCACTTTAGAAAATTGCGTCAGCCGTCTGTTAGTAACAGTGGTCACTTATGTCTTCTGCTTTGGGTAGCTGGGATATGAGCTGGGGATTTCGAGAGAAACCCAAGGCCTCCCAAGCAAACCATATATTTTTCCATGGTTGAGAAGTAATGCCAACTGCCAAAGAAAGCGTGGCCAGATCCTCACCAGACAAGATAATTTACGGCAGCTTCTAAAGAGGAACCTATTTTGTATGATGTGATACATTTCTTAAAAGACCTAAAAGTATGAAAACGTAAACTCTGTTAGCGCTGGCATTGTAATCCTTGAAGATAAGTGAAAGATATTATGATCGAAATGAAGACTCTCAAAGAAGAAAACGTGGAGCTGAGAGAAGAAAATGCTGGAGCTCAAGAGGAGACTAGAAGAACTAAAGCATAAAGTTGACGATTTCGAAGGACGATCACTGAGAAACAATTTTATCATAATACGGTCTTCCGAAGACTGGTGACAAACGAAAATGTGGGAACAAAACAAATCCGCAATGATAGATATCTTCTTCGAACAACTAAAGAACGATGATAACATCATTGACAGGACACATAGATTGCACCCGGAAATTCCAATTCTCCGATTTTGTTTTGTTTTCTTAAAAGATAAAAAAAAGTTCTTAAAGCAAAATGAAATTTTAATGGCATCAATACCTATAATTGAGAGGACTTGACAAAGCAAGTGATGGATATACGAAATAGACTTTACCCACCATCCAAGAAGGCGAAAGAAGAAAACAAAAAGGTTTGTGATTATATGTTTATTAAAGATTGTAAAAGAAACATTACAACACGGGTTTGTAGAGGGGGAGGGGGAGCCATGGGCATACCGGAAGAAGGACGTGTGCGTAACTTTGTCCGATAAAAAATGTTTTTTTGGACCCAAAATGAATGTGCAGCCTATAAACGACAGAGGATAGCATACTGATGGATATATATATATATGTGTGTGTTATAACCTTGCTTTAGACTTGTTTTTCAAAAAAAAAATGTGATTCGAGAGATATCTGCGGAGGGAAAGTGCGGGGATCTGTGCAACGTGGAGTATACAACTGCTGACATGTGCTCAACTAAGAAGCTGGTGTTGGACGATCGCGTGGCCTGTGTTTGAAGATGTTGTGATTCCTGTTGTGTTGTTCTTCCTTTCTGCCTCTTTAGAACGTTAAGCAATGGCTCCGAAAAAAGACAAGAAAAGGAAACAAGTATCAAGCGCCGAAGAAAGTTCTTTCAGCACGCCTCAGAAGATTCAAGAGAAAGAAAAAACAAGGGACAGCCGTCAGAAGGAGAGAGTGGGAAGCGTGACCAAAGCAAGTAGACCATCCCAATCACGCGACAGACAGACTCTCCTAACTCAAACCTTCTCCTCTACAGTCTCGAAAACATCCAACACCCAAATATTTAAAAAACTGGAAAATCTACAACAAACAACGGAAACGATGAGACAACAGTTAGAGGAGTGCCATCGGGCACTGGCTAAACAGACTGACCACAAAGTACAGCTGCTAACAAGCGCACTTGTTGATGCCAAAAAGGAAAACGAAATGCTAAAAGCTACAGTTGCAGCTCTGCAAAAACAAACAGAGGAGTTAAAAGAAGAAATTTGCAAACTAACAGTTCACTCGGATCAGCGTAAAGAAGAGATAAATCTTCTAGAACAATACTCTCGCAGAGAGTCAGTAAGAATTTATGGAATTAAGGACGACAATAGAAATGAAACGGCGGAGGAGTGCTTCATGTTGTTCAGTCAGGATTTGGTCTGTCGGACATTGACACTCATAAAATCTCAGCCTTACACAGAGTAGGAAAAATAAACAAAGACAGACCGAGACCAAGACCAGGGATTGTGAAGTTCATCTCCCGTAAAGACAGAGACCGAGTGCTGAAAGGAAGAAGTCGACTCAAGGGGTCAGGTATGTCTGTCACAGAAGACCTTACACATTTAAATGTGCAAAGACTAAATCGTTTAAAGCAGCATGAAGGTGTCCTAGACGCATGGTCGGCGGTTGGCGGCAAACTATTTGTGAAATTATTGGATCTGTCTGTGCGGGAGGTAAAAGATGGTGATGTCAGTTATGTCAACAAAATGCTGATAGGAATGAGCCACGACGAAATAGTTCGACAACAAAGGGAGGGGAGCGAAAGCAAATTCCAACAAAATCGGGAAGGGACGGCAAGACAGCAACAACAACAGAGTGAGAGAAAACCTCATCATCAACAACCTGCAGAGAGGGGCATCGTGGGACTTCTTTCTCCACCTTTGACCCCACTACTCATTCCACGCCTTCAGTAACCAAGACGCCATCACCGGACCCGGGAGCATGTATGTTTCGCCCAGCACAAGAGCAGGACACCACACAGCCAAATACAACAGAGGACCTGCTACAAGAACTGAATCAAGACGCTCAACAGTTGACGAAAGATGGTAGCAATCATGGGATAAACATTACACAAGAGATATCTTATCAGTGACCTCCCTTATGTCGCCTCGTAATCTGGATACCTACACCTACTTGAAAATGTTTGTGAGTAGACATGTTTCTCCTTCCCCTAATTAACATTTATATCCGTGAAGATAATATGTAGGTGAGTTATATACCTATACCCACTTGAAAATGTTTGTGAGTAGACATGTTTCTCCTTCCCCTAATTAACATTTATATCCGTGAAGATAATATGTAGGTGAGCTATACCTCAAATATAACAAATGTCATATATTTATAAATAAGTATAAGCTCTGTGTAAGGTTGAAATGTGCGAAGAGCCTGAAATATGTGTTATTTATTGAAGTGCTTTGAAAGCTATCTGTATTTGTGTAAGTTACAACTAAAAGTTAAAAACAAACCACTACAACCTATGCTGTGTCTAGTGTTTCCAGTGTCTGCTGGTCTTTTCATAGGGTAGGGTATGTTAAGTTGGAGGAAAACTTTGTGTAGATTGTCAGGGATATCTTTGTTGATCTATTTATGTAAATTGATGTATGCGGTAGTTTTTTTCTCTCTGGAGGGGGAGGGGGTCTGGATAAGAGGCTAAAAACATTAGATTATCACTTAGGGCAATAATGGTGACTGTTTAATGTCAAACTGCCAATCCTATTAAAAAATTCACGTTTGTTCATCTTCTTTTGTTTGTCTATGTATGTCCTGTGTCATGTTTTATAAATTTTCCATCTGTTCATTTGCCACCAAATAATTACACATCGGTTCATGATCATCAAATGAAGGCTCATCTATGGAATGCATGTATTAACTACAGTGCTCTTCATTGCTATTCAAAAGTTCTATCAATTAATGTTCTGTCCTCTTTACTGCTCCATTAAAATTATTTCAATATGAGCATAAACTCACCAATTATTTTAGCATCAATGAACTGTCAGGGCCTAGGTGACATGCGTAAGAGGAGAAATGTTTTTCATTATTTACGTAATAAGGCCTTTTCAGTTTATCTGTTACAAGATACACATTTTGAGCATAAACAGGAAATAAGGATAACTGCAGAATGGGGTTACTCTTACCTTTTTGCATCCTACAGTTCTTCCTCACGTGGGGTGGCAATCCTATTTAATAACAATTTTGAATTTTCAGTTTAAAAGATTTATAGAGACAATGAAGGAAACTACATTATAGCATAGATAAAAACAATAGAAAATGATATTCTAATTTGTAATGTCTAAGGGCCAAACAAGGATAACCCAAAATTCTATTTGCAACTAGAAGAGTGTGTGAGGCAATTAAGTATAGATAACATTGTGATTGGGGGCGATTGGAATGTTGTTTTGAACTTTCAGCTAGACTGTCATAATTATAAGCATAATAACAATACAAGAGGGCAAAAACCAAATTGATAAGATGATTACAAATTTGAAGCTGGTAGATATATGGCGTGAATTAAATCCAGAAGTACTAAGATACACTTGTTGCACTTGATTTAATTTTATTGCTGGCAAAAGCATACATGTATTCTTGTAGATTTAAAAAAGTCATCCCCCAGTTAGAACCCTTTATCCAAATATTGAAACACAGATATTCAATTGAAAAATTTAATGTATGCTTAGAATTAACCGAAGAAAAGTTTGCTAAACACTGGCTATCCTATGAACAACTTGTTAACTAAACTAAATACTGATTGTATCCATATATATAATCTTGTCTTCTCTTATCTTATCTTGTCATATGTCTTGATGTACATTAATATTGTGACACATGGGCTCCAAGGTGCCTTCTATGATTATTGCTTTGTTTGTGTGGCTTCTCTGGGCAGATGGATGTATTCTTAAAATGTTTGTTAATTTATATGTATATGTTTGTTTTTTTATGTTGGTATATTGCAAAATATTGCTTGTTTGTTATGCATACTTATGTTATGTATCTGTGAAAAATTATGTATCCTTATGTCTCCTCGTAGTCTGGATACCCTATACCTACTTGAAAATGTTTGTGAATAGACATGTTTTCCTTCCCCGATTTGGTATTTCGATAAATGAAGATAATATATGGGTGAGCTATGCCTCAGATGTAGCTAATGTCATAAGTTTATAGATAAGTAGAAGTTCAGTGTACAGCTGAAATGTGCGAACTGCCTGAAATATGTGTTATTTCTTGATGTATGTTGAAAACTATTGGTATTTGTGTAGGCTACAACTAAAAGTTAAAGACAAACCACTACAACCTATGCTATTACTAGCGTCAGCTGGTTCTTTCATAGGGTAGGGTATGATGAGATGGAAGAAAGTTTTGTGTAGATTGTGTAGATTTGTGTAGATATGTGTTGATCTATTTATGTAAATTGGTGTGTGCAGTAGTTTTTGTTGTGTTTTGCACATGTATTGTTTAATAATAAAAAAAGCAAAAAACATTACAACACGCATGCAAGCAGTCAAATAGACCCAAACTAGGAAATCAACCAGGCTATACGGACTGCGTTCGACACTCAAGACATCAACAAAAATATCGCGCGGGTCACTACAAACTGTGTACCATCGGATCTGCATGAATACGAACCACACAAGCAAGTCACCGGTGACCTGATAACCTCGTGCTGACGTGTTGATTGCCTTTCCTGGCTGTGACCCCAGCACGACGGAAAAACAAATATTTCAAAAAATAACTTTCATGCTGCAAATAATTAATGACTTATTTTTAAGTAAATTATTTGATTAAAGTTTGTTGTAATACTTTGTTCAATAACAACTTATGCTATAAATAATTTAAACTGTTTAACATTACAGTTTTTCTTGTGAATAATAAAATTGTTATTGTATCTTTTACATGATAGTTGTATGTAACTGAAGATGAGGAAACGAAGAGATTTTGAAAAGCTGTTCAATGTTTTCTTCATGGTGTGCTATACTGTTTACTAGGGGTGGTAAAGGACTGTGAGATTGAGTGAAGGATGCAAGTTGGGTGTTTGAAGTATTAGATACGGGCTACAAACCAGTCTTTCTAAGGAAACGACGGTTTTACACTGGAGGGTTAACGGGTTGTCTTTTGCCGGAAATGATGGTTACTCGCGGGGATTCCCACTTTGGTTTCTTTATGGCATCGCTTCAAAAATCCGCCGGGTTCCAAAAACGATTCCCAAAAGAGTCCCATCTCTAGCCCATCAAGAGGCCCTTAGTTCTTTAAGGTTGGGTCATGAGTGAGTATTGTGATCTCAATCTTTTTTTATATCATTAAGGAAGACCGCTTGGTCGAAATTCGTTGCTGTCGTATCCTAGAGAAATGACTATTTTATAGAGAGTCTACGCAGAACACCTTGACCCTGTGTGAGTGGGGAGATGTACCTACAAAGTCGGGATATGCAGGATACAGATATTAGGAATTAGAGGTTGATCATGGAGAGCAAGGACTTGTCGAGCCGTTGAGCAGACAATGAAACTCATATGTGTAAAGAAATATATGTATAAACGCTTAACTAGAGTCGAATGTTAGCATTTAACGATAGAAAATATAACAGTAGCACTGAAACAATTATGACTGTTCAATTTCATCATACTCTCTAGTTTGTGTGTAAACAGCCTGAGATATAAAAAAAAGTTTTATTAACAACTTATAAGTTGAATTTTCGTGGTTTCAGAATATCGGTATACGATACGAAAAATGTGCATGACTAAGCGTCTCTGCTCATTTTTGAACGATTTCAGAAAGAAGCAAAAATAAACTGGAGACAAAAAAATCAGTATGCTTACTTAATTTGCTCACCATTAAAGACAAGAAACACAGCAATTAAAAAGTGGTATATATTTTCCTTCAAAGTAATTATCACTTTTAAAGTCGAAGCAAAACAAAATAAATTTAAAGTATTACTGGTTTAAGAGAGGAAACATTTTGTCGTTCTACTTCAGTCCAAGCACAAATTTGTGTGCCAAACTCTTAGAAACAGAGAGACGAAAGGTTTCATACCGATGGTAAGCGTGCTTAAAGAAAAACAGACGCGCGCGCACACACACACAGACGCAGACTGTAAAAAGATCTCTGTGACGTTTGTCACTGTGCAGAAGAAAGTACTCCAGTCAGAAGTTTTAATGGCCGTACACCATCCTATAGACTCAGTCATAGTGGAGACAAATGTCTGACGAATTAAAAACGACTCAGTAAGATCTGCGGAAATGTTGTTTT
The DNA here is from genome assembly GCA_004794325.1 of Pomacea maculata. NCBI lineage: Eukaryota > Metazoa > Mollusca > Gastropoda > Architaenioglossa > Ampullariidae > Pomacea > Pomacea maculata. Next base: position 25,505 of record SRHC01002942.1, on the reverse strand, counting down.
TTGATATGTTTATCATATCTATGTGAGAAAAATAGCGTCGCGCAGTGATCTGACATAGGGCAAAGTTCACATCCGTTAGTTGTCGCTTTTGGGAGAATATCTGAGTCATATTTGCGTAGAATGAATTTAAATACTGTACATTTGCACCTGACTGACAATAACTTTATAACTTTATATTTAAACAGTAATCTTAACATTGTGCTTCATTTTAGATTTTGATTTTCTACGAAAATGTGGGATCTACTGCAAGTACGAGCGGTCATTTCACTTCCGCTGTGATAACGGAAAAGAGCGACAACAGACAAGTCTGTGAAATTTAACCTCTCATTGTGAATATTATAATCAGCATTCGTTTTAGCCTGTAAGCAAGTCACTGAGATGGCATCTACAGCAACATCCAGCCCCTCATCTTTCAAACTTGCGCTGGTCAACTGCTTGATATTCCTTGGTCTGCTCGCTTGCTGCTACTCAAAATCTGGTATGGTCACAACGCTTTGCATGGTCTGACTTGGTGTAATTATTATGTATACAGAAGTTGTACAACTGTAGGCATATTGCTACTCATGTTGACATTTCTTTTATTGCAGTGTGGTTTCAATCATAACTTTGAACTTCTTTTCTATAATATTACTAATATGATTAATATTTATGACTGACTTTGATGTTAGATCTAAATCTAACGGTTTTGATCTCAAATTATCAGGTTTTCCTAATTTACAAGATTTTGTTACTCAAGACAATTTATTTATTTTTACTTACTGTGTTACTGAAGATATAATATATTGTTTAGTTTCCTGTATCACAACATCACTAAATGTATTTTGTAGCCTTCCAAGCTTATTCACGACACCAGACCTCAAATATAAACAGAAAAACGTTAGTCTGCTCCTCTTAACACATCCCGGGACGGAGCGGAGACGAATGAAGAAATCCTCTACCAAAACACAAACCAATAAAACAGCAAATAAAGAATCCGCCACTTCGATACACTCATACAACATTATATGTTTTAATGTTAGAATTTTTAATTGCTCTTCAGGTCAATGTTGACAAGACGCGTGTGTTTGATATTGTGTTAATACCTAGTAACAAGTAAATACATAGTGCATAATGTTTGCTCATTGTAGCTTTTTTATTTGGAAATAAATGAGATATAAACTGTTCTTACTGATGATGATGATGATGATGATGATTTCAGGTCAAATGAAAAACAAGGATTTTAATATCTCATGTCAGAGCTCTTATGTAAAAGACACATTAGGAGCTGTAACATGTGCGATGGACTTAGGGATCTTTGAATCCCAGTGCAGCCCTCAACCAGGTCTTCTTCAATTTTATATGGGTAGTAGCAATCTTCCTAAATGCGACGTTCTCTATTTTACGAAATTTGACAATTGCCTAGGAAGGGAACCAGCAGATGGAGTCGTCGACTGTGTGGGAGAATTTCCACATAAAATAAACTATAGCTGCCATTTTATAGCAACTAGCACATTCAAAGGAAAAAGTGCACAGTGTGTCGTTCATTGCAAAAATGCTAGCACGGGAGTAAAGTATGGAACGCTCGTTACCGAGAAATGCCATTTGAAGTTTGGTAAGTTCCTTTCACTATTTCATTTTTTTTTGTGCGTTTTCACTCTTGGCCATTGTGTTAGAGATCACTGCATTGTTTTGCTGTCGTCAGTAAATGTCGGATACTAAGCATGATGTTTACTGTCAGCGACTGTCACTGTGCATCATGTCTTATGGCAGCAACAGCTCGACACTACGCATTGTCCTGATTAAGTTTACCAAATGGTTAATGCTATTAAAACTTAAATATCAATATTTTTTACAATAAAAATCTTTGTAAAAAATCGTTAAGCTGGATTAAAATGTGAATGTACGGAATATTATTTAATGAAGTTGATTATTAATCTCAATCTTTAAAGGGAAATCACCAAAAGGACCATCAACTCGAAGACCAAAGAAAAAACCCCAACAAGTGAAAAAATTTCCGCTAATGGCATTACTTATTGCTTGTGCCATTGCTGGTGTCATTGGTGAGTAATATCATGCATGTTTAATATCGCTGGAACATCATAGGGAATATAACAACATGCTGTTTGTGCAATATTTTTGTGTGTATTTAAATGAACGTAAGTAATTAATATAAAACTCTTGAGGAAAGTGTATCCACCGCCAGCAAGTTGTTTCTTGTCTCATTTTTTAAAACTGTGGACGGGATGCCATAGAACTCACACACACGCACGTACGAGGTCGTTGGAGAAAACGGAAATATCTCGGGGTTGGAAATGGTAATATTTTGTAAATAGCTGTCTGTAGGTAAGAAAACAACAAAAAGAGAGGACAAACGAATGTCCGACAATAGCAGAGAGTAATCAGACCTGTCCATCATTCCACAGACAAAAGGGCGGAGTACTGAGTGTCCCCCTCTATGATAATGAGGATTACAGAACTTGTTGCTGCTTCTGCTCAGTAGGATGATAATGATGAAGGTTTTACTATTTAAGCTCACTTAAGGATAAAACTGGAAAAGAAATTTTGAATCTGAGACACAAAAGTGTCCCGAGCGTATTAATTACATTTAAACTTTGGTCTCTTACAGTATTAGTAGCGTGCCTGACGTGGAGAAATTGTCACGAGGACGAATGGTAAATATTTTCCTAATAAGTTATCTATCAGAAATAAAATAATGATTTGGATATGAAGTGAAGAGAGCATCACAAGGCCCAACGGTCAATATCTTCGTAATAGCTTATTAGTGAGAAAAAAGAGACAGAATGATTTGGACATGTTTAAGTGACTTTTAACAGATTATTACTTTTGTTATAAACAACAACGTATTTCTTAGGTGTGGAATCTTTCAAAATTAAGAGAGAAAGATAATCAAACACGTTAAATATACAAGTATTGTGGGAAACTAGTGCACGCAATTTCTCACTGATAGTCCGGAGATGTTTTGTATTATTTCTTCCCCACAAACACAAACTTAAACTCGCTCCGCTCGCTAAATAAACTTTATAACTTTAAATTTTTTTACATTATTTATACCCTTTGCTTCTACAGTGACTCAGTGCCAAATGCAGAAGGGTAAGTGAATTCTTACTAAATACTTTGAACAGTTTATAACATCTAACCACAGACAGACATGCAAACAAGCATGAAAGTACAGAAGTACTGTAGTACTAATACACGGGACTGACAAAGAGACAGTGTTGGAGAAATGTATTTTACTAATATCTTAATGTCTGATGGCACTTTTGTCACACTTCACTACAAAGCGTTGTATAACTGCTAAAACTATTTAAAACAATGAGAATCACTTGTTTTATCATATTCATTAACGTTTTTGCTTAAAAATGCAAACTATCTTTAAACAAAAGTGGTCTCATTCCTGGTAAAATGCTTTGAAAATAACCTTAATTTACAAGAGAGATATTATTGACTGAAATGTGGCTCCAACAAACGCACCATGGTACCCCAGCCCATGCTCCTGCTGTGTGTACCCAAGTTAACCCCAACAAACACGCACCATGGTACCCCAGCCCATGACGAGCTGAGAGGTTGTGGTGTAGGTTTGAGTTGACTGTCCATAAACAGATGCTAAATGCTGCCAAATGTAAAGTCATCCACCTTGTATATTTGGCCAAAACTGAATTCCTTCGTGCTGACATCAGTACTTGTTACTCGAGTAGGAGCCTGGTTAGGACCTGCAACCACCTGTTAGCCGCACAAACAGACCACAACTGCCCACAGTCATTGCACCTGCTTTAGTGCCAGAGGCCTTCAGTGAGATTTTTGTCCACAAGATTCTTGACATCCAGGCTAAACGTGATCAACTACCTGTGCATCCTTCAGCTCTCGCTAACGACGTCGACGATCTGGAAAGTCCAAAGTGCTCCTTCGCTTCCTTTCAGCCCATCTCGGAAAGTGAGCTTAGGACCATCACACTTCAGTCCAAATCCACAACTTGTCCACTGGACCCAGTTCCCACCCCATTACTGTTAGAGTGTCTCGGCACCCTACTCCCTGCCCTCACCGAAATAGTAAATGATGTATTGTCCTCTGGCATCTTCCCAACTACCTTCATAACTTCTTTAGTGAAACCGCTGTTAAAAAAACTCTACCCTTGACATCAACGTGCTAAACAATTACCACCCAGCTTCAAACTTGCCAAAACCTGTCCAAAATCCTTGATAAAGTAGTTCTCAATCAAATTCTTTCCCATCTTAACCCTGGAAATTTGATTTCTTATTAGAGCTTTTAATACAACCTTAATGTTTTTGAAGTAGGCTGAACTTTTTTCATATTTGTCGTTACAGGACAGAGCTACAGACAGACGCATCAGGATGGTAAGTTAGAATTACTTCTTAGACAAAAAAACGACAAGAAAACGGACTTGTCATTGACAACAGAGACACAAAGTTGCCTTGAACACAAATGCACGGTTTTAATGATATTCAGACAATTGTGAAACAAAACTCTGGGTTTATAAATGTTAGGTCCTGCACAACTGAGGTACACTCGTAGAATCTTCACATATCACAGACCCTATATTTCCAAGTGCTACCCTTTGCCCGAAGAAATCTTTCTCCAAGTCTTTCTTATCAGTTGCGATATCTGTCCGTAGCACGTGACACTGATGATGCTGAGCCTGACAACGGTGGCTGTGTGGTTGTGACTGTGTGAGTGTTGCTGTGTGGTAGACTGTGGTTGACTTTGTTGTATACAGATATTTTTAACAAAAGTACAGATGCGTTCTGTTGTATTCTCACAGTATTATCGGAGTTGTAGACTTCAGTTTATGTAACTAATAAAAGTTGCTTCTACAGGGCTTCTTTCTTCATCAGAAGCTAAGCAATTCCACTTACTATTACAAGTTTAATAGTTTGGAAGTAGACGTAATTTTTTTATTTGTTGTTGCAGGACAGAGCCAACTACAGCAACAACAGAATTGTAAGTGGACATTACTAGTCAGACGAGAAAATGAAAACAGACGCAATTGAAACCGGACATAAACTCTTTCTTTAACACTAATACACAGTTAAGGTGATATTTAGACCATTATGAAACCAAAATTCGGTTTTTATGTCTATCCATAGCACGTGACACTAATGATGGTGAGCCTGACAACAGTGGCTGTGTGGCTGGGTGTGACTTTGAGTGATGCTGTGTGGGTGACTGTGGTTGACTTTGTTCTTTCCTCTTTGTGGTTTATTATTTATGATAGCTTAACAAAAGAAAGATTTTCCATCTCTGTTGTAGACAGAAATAAAATAAAAAGGAATGGTATTGTATTTTCACAGTATTACTGGAGTAGTTGACTTAAATGTATGTACCTATTTAAATGTGCATCTACTGTGCTGTGCTTCTCTCTTTATTAGAAGCTAAGCAATTCCACTTAATATTACAAGTTTAATAGTTTGGACGTAGGGGTACATTTTTATATTTGTTGTTGCAGGACAGAGCAACCTACAACAATATCAGGAATGTGAGTATAAATTACTAGTCAGACGAGAAAAAGAAAAAAAACATACACAATTGAAAACAGACATTAAAGCCCTCCTTAATACTAATACACAGTTAAGGTGATATTTAGACAATTGTGAAACCAAAATTCGGTTTTGTGTCTATCCGTAGCACGTGAGACTAATGATGGTGAGCCTGAGTAGTTGACTAAAATGTATGTATCTATTTAAATGTGCATCTACTATTACTTATGAGAGCTTTTAACAAAGAATAAGTTTCTTTCTGTTGTGAACAGAAAGACAAAAAAGAGATGCTTTGTATCTTATTCTCGCCGTATCATCGTAGTTGTAGACAAATTTAAATTCCTTTTAAAATGTTCTGAACTGTATTGTCCTAGTCCATTCAAAAGAAGCTAAGACATTCTACTTAATATTACAACTTTAATGTTTTGGAAGTAGGTGTGAATATCTATATTTGCTGTTGCAGGACCGAATAACAGTCAGAAATATCACCGTAAGTCGAAATTACTAGCCAGATGGAAAAAATGATAAGCAGACCTACATGTAATTGAAAACAGACAGATGATGGGACTGATGGATGTGTAAAGAGATTGAACGTCAAACGTATACCTGACCAGCTTGTGATGTCGTTCGACTGACAGACGAAAAGACACCAAAGACATTCAAAACAGACGTGTATACACAGACAGAGGATGATGTTTGACAGATGTGTATAGATACAGACAGACATCATGTTACAGGAATTATTAGTTTCTAGCGCAGATTTCCTTTTTCTTAACCGTTTTGGCACACAACTTTAAAATTAGGTAGCTACTTAAAAGGTTTGAAATCACAAGGCAATAAACTAGATTTCTTGTGTACATGACTAATAAATCCTGCGATCAAAAGAAACACATTGTCAAATCAAGGCAGTTATTGCTTTTACATTCGCCCTACATTGTGCTGCATTGTTTTTGTTTTTTTACGCTAATTGTCCTTCTGAAGAAATAAATAAAATGTGTATAATTTATGTTACAAACTGTTTGAAACCTGATAGAAGTTTTTTCTCTTTCGTGCAGTTGAGAAGAAGCAGCTGAGGGGGAGTAAAGAACCGGAACTACAACAAACCATCACAACAAATGCAGTGACCAGAAACAGAGAGAGCAACTCGTTCGTCACATGACAACAGAATATTGAAATTAGATGATTACTGATTTGATTTTACATAAATTTATTATGAGTTACCAGCATGTGGCAATGTTGATAGCACAGAAAGCAACGAAATCTAGTGTGTAGAGATCGAAGGAGTAGGTTTAAAATATAGATACTGAGTTTTTTGTAACTTTTAATCATCAGTAGCATCAAAAGTTACCAAAAGGACAAAAAAGAACACTGCGATCAATTAAGTATTAATTTGTTATTATTTTTAGACAATTTCTTTGCTTTTACGCTTTAACATTCTTCGACGAATTTGTTTCGTCTGTTATAAACAAAAGTCTAAAAAAAATAGGAAACCAAACACATCTAAATGTAATTATACTAGTAATAGATATATCCTTTACCTTAGCAAACAAATATAAACAGTCTTTGTAGTTTGTAATCTTCATTCTATTGTAATTGAGGTTATTACAATTTGATAATTTTATAAAAGTTAAAATAAGTGCATGAGATTGTAATATTTTGTCACAAAAATAATAAACAGCATGAAACCAAAAGCACAGCTACTCGTGATTTAGTCTGAATTGTTTAGCCAGGTCCAGGTGACAAAGTCTCTGTTGTTTAGCTAGTATTTTTTGCTTGTAGTTCAAGTTATTTAAACCACTAACAATTCTCTGGTCAAGTTACAACCGCTCTTGTTACGAATACCGACACGAACACAAATACTAATGGTTTATTGTGTTAGGTCTTTGGGTTTGGATAAAACATTTCAGGGGAATTATATACACAATAGATAAAAGGGATGGGGATGCTGAGATAGGAGCTGTGGATTTCGAGAGAAACCCAAGGCCTCCCAAGCAATCTAAAACAGCTTGTAAGCCATATATTTTGCCATGGTTGAGAAGTAATGCAACCATTGAAGATAAGCGAAAGATATTATGATCGAAATGAAGACTCTCAAAGACGAAAACGTGGAGCTGAGAGAAGAAAATGCTGGAGCTCAAGAGGAGACTAGAAGAACTAAAGCATAAAGTTGACGATTTGGAAGGATGATCACTGAGAAACAGTTTTATCATAATACGGTCTTCCAAAGACTGGTGACGAACGAAAATGTAGGATACAATAACAATTTTATTATTCACAAGAATAACTGTAAGGTTAAACAGTTTAAATTATTTATACCATAAGTTGTTATGAAACAAATTATTACAACAAACGTTAATCAAATAATTTACATAAAAATTAGTCATTAATTATTTACAGCATGAAAGTTATTTTTTGAAATATTTCCGTCGTGCTGGGGTCACAGCCAGGAAAGCCAGTCAGCACGTCAGCACGAGGTTTATCAGATTTTTTTCCGTCGGAATTCTTCACCATGTTCTGTGTGTGTGTCATCCATGACAAGGAGGTGGAAATTGTTTCTGCTTTTAAATACCTGGGCACCATCTTCGATAGGCGACTTTGCTGGGATGTCAACACTCAACATGTCGTGAAGAAGGCTCAACAAAGCCTCGTCCTGAAGTCTTTCTCTGTCTCCCACCAATTTCTTCAGCTTTTCTACAGATCGCACACAGAGAGCATCCTGTCCTTCTCGTTTATTTGTTTTTACAACAGTTTATCAGTGAAGGACAAGAGCAGCCTACATCGTGTGGTATCCACCTGCTCCAAAGTCATTGGGTCAACTCAGAGTTCTCTATAGACTCTGTATAATAGGCGGACTCTTCTGAAGGTGTCTGCCATCCTTCGTGATGACAGGCATGCTTTGTCGTCAGTACTTGTCCGGCTCCCGTCGGGCCGCCGATGTTGTGTGCCTGCATGCAGGACAGACTGCGGCTGTCTTTTGTTGTTTCAGCCGTGCGACTTTTGAATGGGTTATGAATGAGATATAAATAGTTTTGTGCATGCAGTTGTGTATTAATTTTTTTTTTTTTTTTTTTTTTTTTGATCGAGCTTCACCAGAATTGCCCTCTGGGACAAATAAAGTTTTATCTTATCTTATCTTACCTTATCTTATCTCATCAACCACGTTTCGTTAAAGACTGAAAACCCATCTGTTTCTTTCAAAACAGTCTTAAAGGGATACTAAAGGGAAAATTAAACTGCTTAGAAACTCGTAAATAGTAGGATCAATTTGAATCTCGTCTATTTTCATGTCTGTTCATGTGAAAAAAGTTGAAGGTTTGTAGTAGAATGTTGCGTTTAAGAAGAGAAATTACACGGACTCTTTCGTCTGCTTCGACGAACTCTCGTTCTCGGTCACGTGACCTTATGACGTTTCAGTAGGATTGTTTACATGTGAGACCGAACCATGTCTGCACCCGATTGCCACGAAAAAATGGGAAAAGATTCGACATTGTCATCATTTTCCGAAAGACAGATCGAGCCTTACAAAAAGAGTGTGTCATACAATAACAAGGCTCGATGCCACACGTTTGGTAGCCCAGAGAGTGGGAGGT
>SRHC01002942.1:0-16413 GCA_004794325.1 Pomacea maculata | reverse complement strand
TTTTTTTTTTTTTTTTTGATCGAGCTGCACCAGAATTGCCCTCTGGGACAAATAAAGTTTTATCTTATCTTACCTTATCTTATCTCATCAACCACTTTTCGTTAAAGACTGAAGACCCATCTGTTTCTTTCAAAACAGTCTTAAACAACCAAGAAACACTTCTGTCTATATTTTTTACTTTCCTGGTGTTTTACATATTTGTTCACTTTACTTTTTCTTCTTTTGTTTTTTTCTGCACAATGAGCATTCTTCTGAATGGATACCTGCGCATTACAAATCGACATCATCATCATCATATCTTATCTTATCTAGATCTATGTGAGAAAAATAGCGTCGCGCAGTGATCTGACATAGGGCAAAGTTCACATCCGTTAGTTGTCGCTTTTGGGAGAATATCTGAGTTATCAAGGCGTAGAATGAGTTTAAATGCTGTACATTTGCACATGACTGACAATAACTTTATATTTAAACAGTAATCGTAACATTGTTCTCCCTTTTAGATTTTGACTTTCTACGAAAATGTGGGATCTACTGCAAGTACGGTCACTACACTTCCGCTGTGATAACGGAAAAGAGCGACAACAGACAAGTCTGTGAAATTTAACCTCTCAAATGGAAGATTCGAATCCGCATTCGTTTTAGCCTGTAAGCAAGTCACTGAGATGGAAGCTACAGCAACATCCAGCCCCTCATCTTTCAAACTTGCGCTGGTCAACTGCTTGATATTCCTTGGTCTGCTCCTTTGCTGCTACTCACAATCTGGTATGGTCACAACGCTTTGTATGGTCTGACTTGGTGTAATTATTATGTATACAGAAGTTGTACAACTGTAGGCGTATTGCTACTCATGTTGACATTTCTTTTATTATAGTGTCGTTTGAATCATAACTTTGATTTCCTTCTCAGCTTGTATAATATTAATATTATAATTATTATTTGTTGTTGATCTTGGCTTCAGGTCTAAATCTAACGATTTTGATCTCATAAACTATCAGTTAACAGATTTCGTTACTCAAGTCAATTCTTTTGTGTTTACTTACTGTAGATGTCAAATATTGTTTAGTTTCCTATACTAGAGCACCACTAAATCTATTTTGTAACCTGACCAAAGCTATTCACGGCACCAGACCTCAACTATAAACCAACGTCCGCTGCTCTTGATACCTCTTGGGAAAGAGCGGAAAATCCAAACATTTAGATTTAATATCTGTAGCACCACGAACATGATGATGATGATGATGATGATGATGATGATGATGATGATGATGATGATGATGAAGATGATTTTTTTAATTTATTATTATTTTATTTTATTACAGATACAACAACTCAGAAGGACTTTACCATCTCATGTCAGGGGGAATATTTGAAATACACATTAGGAATTATAACATGTGTGTTTGATTTCGAAAAAATAGGCGACATGTGCCACTCGGCCCCGGAATGTCTTAAGTTTTTAGTCGATAACGACCCTAACCCTAAATGCCTAATTCCAGAATTGTCTAAACTAGACGATTGCAAAGGTAAGGCTAGAGGAGATGGAATCGTTGTTTGTGAATCTAATGGTACAACGGTCACATTTCATTGCAATTTTAATGCAACTGAAAAATTTCAACGAAGAAAAGTACACTGTGAGATACCATGCACTAATCGTCCCAACGGAACCAAAAACTATACGAAGCTCGTTACCCCAACATGCGATGTGAACATTGGTAAGTTGATATTGTTGTTATTAGTAGTAGTAGTAAAAGAACGGAGAGGGACTGGGTAGCAAGGTGAGTGTTGAGACACTTTATGAAAATCCTACAATTGTAAATGGGTGACCTGAGGGTTTTCTCGTTTTCTTGGTTTGGAGCAAAAGAATATGCCTGCTTGATATCATAGACATGGGACGTGGTATCTACTTGATATCATAGGCACGGGAGTATCTATCTGGTCATGGACTTCTAGTGCTTCTCTCTTTCATTCAAAAGCCCTGGGCTCAATATTAGTTTTTAGCATAACTTTAGCTTCGCCACATTTATACAGTTTTAATGGATGAAGAGCTAGTGGTTAAGTCGAGATATACAGCTTTAGTACGATGACAAGATACGTCAGGACGTCATGTAGAAAAAAAGAGAAAGGCATATATTAAAAAGGTAAAAGAATTTTGTAAATAGAAAAAGAGAATAATGCACGTTATATTTACAATATATATTTAATATCCATAAAATAAAATGTACCAAATGTGTAATCCTATTTAATCTTAAATATCAATATTTTTCCAATATTATAAATCATTAATCTGGATCAAAATGTAAATGTTTGAATTATCATCTAATGAAATTTATCATCTCAATCTTCAAAGTGTCATCAACACTGCCACCAACACTGTCATCAACACTGCCACCAACACTGTCATCAACACTGCCACCATCACCCCAGGCAAAGAAATCATTTCCCACACTATTGGCAATCCTCATTGCCACTTCCTTGGCTGGTATAATTGGTGAGTAATATCATATATCTTTTATCTTTAATAATACTTGAACATCAAAGTGAATGGGTGCGAGGTTTAGAGTATACTTTTCACAAACCTCTATCTACACATGGACAAGACCAGTCCGCGGCAATGAAATACACAACACAATGACAAAATTAATCACTCGATCAGTTTAGTCATTAGTGATACATTTTCCTTTTACTGTAATATGGTTTTTCACACGATGTTAACATATATTTGTTCATAAACTTCGATTTTCATTTGTAGACTATAAAGGCTAAATGGTTCCTTTTATATTATTCTCTGAATGTAATCTGCATCTAAGATACATTCGTATGAATTAATATACTTTTGCCAGACTCAGTTAAACTTAGTAAGCTTTACATCAGTAGATAAAAAGAATAGTAAAATCCCTTGTTATATGATTTTACGCACTGAAAGTTTAAATATCATTGTTGCGATAAATTGACAGCTTGTTAATAATGTAAGATTTTCAAAAGTATTTTAGTGTATGAAAAAGCATTGTGCCAGCGGACATAAAACTAAAAGAGCTTGGTGAACATGTGGAACGGACAGACAATTCGTCTTTTAGAGGCTCTCCCTCTTAGTATCACTCCATCGTTGGAAGTCTACCCAGTCTTTGATGATTACAATGAATCTGAAGACTTTATTAACGTGTCTGCAACAAACCAAACTATCCTGGTTGTGCAGGGTGATTGGAACGTCCAGGTGAGCCCAGTGCTCGCCATCTTCTGATTGACATGCAAGACTTGACTTGGTGACAACCAACTTAGAAAGACAGAGTCACAAAAGAGCGAGAAGAAATTATTGGAAGAATCTTATTAGAAAATGTGTTAGCCCTCCAAGGCCAGAGAAAAGAAATGGGATCAGGCACATTTATAAATCTCTAGAGTTTACCCAAAAAAAATATTACAGGCATGGATCTTCATAGTTTGTCTGTTGTCTGTAAAATAAAAGAAAGGGCAAACAAAAGTCGGAATACTGAGATCCCTCCCCCCGAATAATGAGAATTACAGGACATGTTGCTGCTTCTGCTGCTTCTCATGACGATAATAATGAAGTTTTGAATATTTAACCTCATTTAAGGATAAAAGTGAAAAAAATCTATGAGACAGAAAAGTGTCCCAATTTATCAACTATATGTTAAACTTTGGTGTCTTGCAGGATTAATGTTGTGCTGCGTGTGTAGAAAGCGTCGCAAGGACGAACGGTAAATATTTTCCTAATGGCTTATCTGTCAGAAATAAAATAATGATTTTTACATGCCTAGGTCAGTTTTAACAAATTATGACTTTTGTTATAAACATCTGAGTATTCCTAAGGAATTGGATCTCCGGAAATTAAGAGAGAAAGATAATCAAACACGTTCAATTTATAAGTATTATGGGACAAGTATTTTCTTACTCGTCCGGAGGTGTTTTGTATTATTTCTTCCACACAAACACAAATTAAACCTTGCTCCACTCGGAAAATAAACTTTATAAATGACATAACTTTTAAAATTTATTACTTTATTATTGTTGTTGTTGTTGTTTAAACTGGTCATACCTTTTGCCTCTGCAGTGCGGCCGTGAAAAAAAATCCAGAAAGGTAAGTGAATTCTTACTGAATACCTTGAATAGTTTATAACATCATCTAACCACAGACAGACATGCAAACAAGCATGAAAGTACAGAAGTACTGTAGTACTAATACACCGGACTGTCACAGAGACAGTCAGTTTGGGAGAAATGTATTTTACTAATGTTTGAATGTCTTGAAGCACTTTTGTCACACTTCACAAAGAGTTGTATAACTGCTAAAATTATTTCAACAATGAGCCACACGTTTTAATCATACTCATTAACGATCTGTGAGAATTATTTTATTTTAAAACGCAGTAGATAAAGAAATCTCGTCTTATTCCGTGGTAAAATGTTTTCAATTTACAAGACTAATGTTATTGTCTTAACCTTTTTCTACTTCAGTAAAAGGCCGGGAACTCCAGGAAAGTAAGTAAATGCTTACTGTATACCTTGAACAGTTTATGACCCATTCTAAAGGCAGACAGACATGCTAACAAACTCAAAAGTAAAGAATTTTTAAGGAACTAATACATCTCGATAAAGTAACAGAAAGAATACCTTGTGTTGGAAAAATGTATTTCACTGGAGAGCTTACTTTTAGTACATTAAGACATTTCTGACATACCTCTCAAGGAAACCTTCCGAAGACAGAGTACATGTGACATAAACACTCTATTTATCAATAAGGCACAGTTTTTTTTTAAAAAAAAGGTAATCAAGTAAACCTCAGTTTTTCTTATCCATAGCACGTGACACTAGTGATTGTGTGCCTGATAAAGGTCGTGTGACTTTGTGAGTTTTGTTATTTCTTGTGAGAGCTTCCAAAAATGAAAGATTTTCCATCTCTGTTGAGGACAGAAATATAAAATAGAGATGTCTTTCTATTGTATTCTCACAGTATTATCAAATGCTGTTGACTGAAATGTGCTTCCACTGAACTGAACTTATCCCTTCATAAGTAACTAAGCCATTTTACCTATTATTACAACTTTGATGTTTTGGAAGTAGAGGTGAAGATTTTTTTTATTTGCTATTACAGGACAGACCTACCGACACAAACAGAACTATCACAATGGTAAGTAGAAATTACTGGTTTAAAAAAAAACTGACAGAAAAATAGATTTGTAATTAAAAACAGACGCACATAAACGTTCCCTTTAACGCAAATGCATGATCTTAATGATCTTCAGTCCACTGTCAAACCTAACTCTTGTTTTAAAAATATCAGACGCCATAACCCACTGTAATCATTTCCAAGTGCTACCCCTTGTCCGTAGAAGTCTTTCCCCAAGTCCTTCTTATCAGTCGCGATGTCTGTCCGTAGCACGTGACACTGATGATGGTTACCCTGACAACGGTGGCTGTGTGGTTGTGACTGTGTGAGTGTTGTTGTGTGGGTGACTGTGGTTGACTTTGTTGTATACAGATATTTTTAACAAAAGTACAGATGCGTTCTGTTGTATTCTCCCAGTATTATCGGAGTTGTAGACTTCAGTTTATGTACCTAATAAAAGTTGCATCTACAGGGCTTCTTTCTTCATTAGAAGCTAAGCAATTCCACTTAATATTACAAGTTTAATAATTTAAAAGTAGGCTTACATTTTTTTTTTATTTTGTGTTTCAGGACATCGACAGACGCAACAGAATCGTAAGTGGAAACTATTAACTCCAGATGAATAGAGCTAGGCTCTAGGTAAAAATCTTTCCCCAAGTCCTTCTTATCAGTTGCGATTCCAGACTTGAAAATGATTGGCAAAACAATTTTAGTTTTTCCTTTCGGTAGCACGTGACACTAATAATGATGTGCCTGACAACGGTCGCTGTGTGGGAGACTGTGGTTGACTTTATAATCTTTGTAATTAATTACTTATGAGAGCTTTCAACACAGAAAAATCTGTATCTCTGTTATGAACCGGAAGAAAAGTAGAGGTGCATTGTATTCTCACATTAGCATAGTAAGTTGTTGACAATATATCTCTTCAAATATTTTCAACTGTGCTGTGATAGTTCCTTCCTAAGAAGCTAAGACATTGCACTTGAATGTTTTGGAAGTAGGTGTGAATTTCTATATTTACTGTTGCAGGACGGGCATAACGTCAGAAACATCAGTGTAAGTGGAAATTGCTAGTCAGAAGATAAAATGACAAACAAACCGACCTGTAGTTCAAAACAGAGAGATTGTGGGACTGACAGATTGAAAAAGATGCAACGTCAAACGTGTACCTGACCAGTTCATGATGTCGACTGACAGACAGAATGGCATATTATAGACTTTAAATACAGTATTTAGGTATACAAAACAGATATGTGTACACAGACAGAGGATATGTTTGAGAAATGTGCTTAGATACAGAGAGACATCATGTTACATATTAGTTTCATTTGCAGATTTCTTTTTTGATCGTTTAGGCACACATCTTAAAAATTAGGTAGCTGCTTAAAAGCTTTTAAATTACGAGACAACAAACTAGGTTTCACGTGTAAATGACTAATAAATTCTTCGATCAAAAGAAACATTGTCAAATGTAGGCAACTGTTGATGTTTTCGCTTTTGACTGTAACTGTAATGCACTGTGCTTACGGTAATTGTCCTTCTGAAGAAATAATTTGAAAATTATTAATTTATGTCTAAATTTATACGTAAAATGTTTAAAATATGTTCTGGACACAAATAAAAAAAGATACATTATGTTGTATTATTAGAGAATTATCGGAATTATTGGCTTATATTTATATACCTATTAAAATGTTCTTAACTTACCGTGCTTGTCCAGTTATGAGAAGCTAAGCAATTTTATTTCATGTTACATCTTGAATAGTTTTGAAGTAGGCCTGAATGTTTATTTTTGCTGTTGCAGGACAGATATAGAGGGAGAAACAGCAGTGTAAGTAAAATTACTTGTCAGAGGAAAACATGACAAGCAGACCTACATGTAACTAAAAACAGACAGATGGTGGGACTGATGGATGTATAAAGAGATGGAAATTCAAACGTATACATGACCAGTTTGTGATGTCGATTTGACTGACAGACGGGAAGACAGACTAAAGACTTTAAATACTGTATTTGGGTATACAAAACAGATGTGTATACACAGACAGAGGATGATGTTTGACAGATGTGCATAGTGACAGGGAGACACCGTGTTACAAAAATCTTTTGAATTCTAGTGCATAATTTTTAAACCCTGTTGGCACTCGTCTTAAAGGTTGGGTACCTTAGTGACAGATTTCAAATCACAAAGCAACAAATTAAGTTTTCCTGTAAGTGACTAAAATCTCCAGCGATCAAAAGAAAAACATTGTCAAATGAAGTCAACTGTTGATGTTTTCTTAAACAATGCTGGATTTCTTTATATGAATGGTCCTTTTCAGGAAATAAATAAAATTTATGAATATTTTATACGTTCAACAGCTGTTCTAACCTTAACCTTTTTCCTTTCGTGTAGTTAAGAAGAAGCAGAGGGGGAGAAAAGAATCAGAGCTATAAAAAAATCACCAGAAGAGAAGAAGCAACTTGATGATCACATGAGAACAGAATACTGAATTTTGATGATTACTGATTTGATTTTACACAAATTTTTATGAGTTCTCGGCATGTGGTAATGAGGATAGCACACAAAGCAACGAAATCTAGTGTGCATAGATCGCGGGGGTAGGTTTAAAATGTTAAAACAGAGTTTTTTTGGAACTTTTAACCATCAGTAGCAATGACAGTGTCCAAAATACAAAAAGGAACACTGCAACCATATTTAGTCGCATTAATTTGTTAGTTGTTCTTTAGACAATCCCTTTGCTTTTACGCTTTAACAGTTTTCTCCCAAAGTTTTTCTACGAATTTTTTTCTTTTAAAAACAAAATTATAAAAAATAGAGAATCAATCTCTTCTAAATGTAAATATTTCAGATATAGTTATATGAGTTATCTTAACAAATATTAACAGCTTCGTTTTTTGTTTTTTTGTAATATTTATCACCTTGTGTTGGTGGTTGTTACAATTGCATAATGGTTAAAGTAAAGAAATGAGAAATGGTGATTTATTCGTAACATTTGGTCACACAAATAATAAAAAGTCTTATTTCAGTTTTTGTAAACATACATTTTCGGAATGAAAATTTTTGGTAGATCTATCAGACATGGACAGTATACTATCAACTCATCTTCATCTATGTAACACATAGAGTACATCTTACTTATATTATTGACAGAATATCTTAAAGCATGTGTCATAAGGTCTGAAAGTCCAAATCAAAGTCGCACTAATGCTTTTCTAGTGAGTCTATTAATATTTAAATTAAAATACATCTCCCTGTGTGTCACAGATTTAACTGATATAAAAACTAAATCTGTCACTATTATATAATTCCATTCTTGCCAGTGACAATCAATTATCTTTTGTTTAAAAACATTTAATAAAATTGTTTACTGCTTTCACTCTATTTAGCCAAACATGTCTAAAACCACACCTAAATACAAGTAGCCTGATCTCAGACATCCAGGTTTTGCTTCCCATTATTGTCCCCTCGTTCTAACATTTTGATAGTCCTCCATGGAAGTCTTTGCTGCTCCACACTTTTTTGTTCAATATCTTACACAGCTTATGGATACTTTTCGTTCTGTGTATCTTCCAAAATCGCTGTATATCATCATGTTAGGAGTACCTGCACCCACACACACAAATCTTTTCAAAGCATATGTGTACACTTTCCAAATTTCTATACAATTATTTCCAGGAAGGCCCCAAACTTCTGCTCCATAACATTACATTGGTCTGATTTGTATATCAAACACATTCAAAGAATGGTTGCCTATCTTGTATAATGTATTAATAATGCAAAATACTGCTTTCTTGATCTTGGCAGTTAGATCTTTAGATGCACGGAAAAATAGTCTTGTGGCGAAATAAAGACCTAAATATTTATCTTTATACGTCTATGTATTAACCACATTCATTTGTATGCTCCCATACAGCCATCTTTCATTCGCTGGTACGAATCCCCCTTTTCTAAAGGCAATAATATTACTCTTATTTAGACATTGAGACTAAGTCTTACTGATTCTCTATGTAATGTATGTAGTTGGTGCTGTAGTCCTGTTACAGTTTCTGACATCAATACCATATCATGTGCAAATAAAGGAATAAATCTTTTCATAAAATCATGTGAAAAATTTGTTTACTATTTCTAAAGCTAGCTCGTGAATAAAAAAGCAGCAAAGTTTGCGATTATTGCGAGCATCAGTAGAAGTAGCAGCATCAGGAGCAGATACTCTGTGCTCATCTTTCTTAGTCAACATTGTCAGAGTAACTGGGGCAAAAAATACTATAACATGTTGCCACCATATATTCACATACACCAACCAGACATACATTCATGGCTGAGACAGCTCCATCAATTCATCCTCAGCAACATTCAGAAGCCGCTCAGTCGAGACCTCAAAGGACAGCCTCGGTTTGTCAACCGTCCATACAGGTACAAACAATCGGCGGACCGACTGGAGTTGGAAAAATTCTATCAACAGGACATGACTGTCATCACGAACGATTTCTGACATTTTCAGAAGTGACTGTCTAAAGAGGCTGAAGAACACTCTGGGCTGTCCCAATGACTTATTGTTATAGCTACCCCTACAAGCAGCTTTGACCTGATTTTTGAAGGACTGTTTGCTGTAGACGTCACACTGACTTGTCGGGGGTTAGAGGTTATCAGTTAGTGGCGAGAGTTACTTGTGTATGTGGTCTCCTAATCTACACAGGTGTTGTACATACATCTTCTGTAATATTACAGGTCGATTTAAAGTGTAGATAATCATCTATTCTATATAAATTATCATTGCACACATTAGACAGCTTCATATGTGAAAAGCGTCCTACACTGAGTGGAGAAGACATCACTTCCAAGTCAGACACTGATGTTTCGAGGTTTCCTTTTCTAAGGAGCGCAGATGACGGACGATGACATCAACAGACTTGGTCCTGCTCAGGGGAAGCAACTGTTAGCAATGTCTGATCATTTGACTTCTGCTTCACAGAAGGTGAGACACGTAGGTAACGCAAGTTACACTGGTAACCAACCGCTAATGACTATTTCATAATCACAACCTAAAGTTTTATACCGACTGTGATACGAATGATGCAAATACCGTCTCAACAAAATGAAGACACCAATTATATAAATATTGTAATGTACCAAAAAGATGATTTTTTTACAGAAAACATTATCACAACAAGCTCAGGAATTCTGGCTCCAGTGGGTTGAGGCCGCGTTCCCTGATCTCGACTCACGCGCCTACTTCCTGCCTCCTGTCTACTTCAGCCGCGTGCCGATGGTCAGACATTTAATTGCTAATCAAAATGTTCAAATCCTTCAGCTGGCACCTGGACAGGCCGGTCAGTCTAACCAGTTGGCAATGAATCCATCCACAGCTGCTCGAACCTCTCAGCCCCCCACCGTTCAGGACAGTGACGTCAGAGATGATACAGCCATGCAACGGTTGTTCTGGTGTCTCCAAAAAATGTCTGAAGATTACAGACAAGTCCTGGTTGGTCTGAGTCAGCTTCAGTTCAGACAGTACCTGGGGGAACCTTGTTACGCTGCTGCGGCTGCCCAGCTCCCCCTATCTGCCAACCTTCCTCCTGCTCTCCCACGAAACTGGAAACATGGAGACTTTGATTTGCTTCTTATTCACCGACACTATGGTCTTGTTGTCTGTGAGGTCAAGGCTTTTGGTGACAATGTAAAGACCCTGAACATGTCACAGCAGGATATAGACAACAACATCAGAAAGAAACTGAGAGACGCCGTGTCACAACTGGACAAGGCGGAGGCCATGTTGTCTCACCTGGTGTCCGACATCGCTCCCGGTCTGCGCATCACTAAGACCATCGCCTTTCCCAACCTCACGGCTCGTCAGGTCCAACACGCCATCTCCGGCGACACCCAGCTAACTCAGGTTACAGTTCTCTTCTTTCTCCTTTTCACATATTTTTAAAGACTGTAAAAGTAAGCAATTGGGGTAGAATGGTAAGGCAAAGACATCGATACCAGGGGTGGGACAAGATTATGTTGATCATCTTTCACCTCACTTTCAACTTTTTTAACGGACTACCCTAGACGCCCGGCACGTTTGCAGTCTTTCTCCCAAATATACATATCTTTGTCTCGCGTGCGCAGATACCAAAACGCTTAGCTGTACAGCAAACTAAGATTTATTATTTAGGATTGAATTTGAGGTCAGAACACTATAGCACAATGGTGTACATATACTTATGACAGAAAGGAAACATTTATGTAGCTCACTTCGGGCTTTTTATAAAAATCGTGATTTATACATCATCTTAAGATCTGTTACACTCAACCGTTTAACTTTTTTCTGCAGTCCACCCTGTTTGGTTTAAGTAAAGGGAGATAACCTCCTTCAAACGAAGATCATATCTCAGACCTCGGCAGTAAGAGAGTAGTGACAGTTGTTTACAAACATCTACTCTGTTCTTGTTGACTACCGACCAGTATCGGTTGTACCTGGTTGCCTCCGTTTGTCTGTCGTCTGTCACAAACGGCAGTAAAACTTGTTTCCCTCTAAACTGTGTCGTCTACAAGTGTCAGTAAGTAGTGTTTAGACAATCAGGTCTCCCTCCTACAGACTGCCTGCAACTGTCAGCACCTTCACAGATGGTGGTCACTGCTGGAGTAAAGAAAGGACAAGGAGCATTATACTGATCTCTATTTAATACTCAACTTGTAATGCAAACTGTTTGATCTTTATAACAACAACAGCATCATTCAATTTGGTATTAATTGTTTCTGTACATCCACGAGTTTTTAAAACCTCGTTTGTTACAGGCCCTGTGTCAGTGTCTGGGAACATCAGACCCCGCCGATATCACTAGTCTGTGTCTGTGCTGTGATCAGCTGTCTGACCCCAAGACCCCGTGTGACGTCAGTAGTCACGTGCTGAGGGAACTCGGACACTGGTGGCAGCGACGTGTGGCTGGGGCTGGACCTGACAGTCACATGACACCTGAGGTGTACAAGACACTGGTAGCCAGGTAAATATTAAATAGACTATTAAATGACATCTGGGGTTTGCATGACACTGGTAGCTAGGTAAACATTATTGTTTTATTACATGACACCTGTGGTGTACAAGACACGAGTAGCTAAGTAAACGTTAATGTATTATTACAGGACAATTGTGGTTTACATGACACTGGTAGCTAGGTAAACATTGATGTATTATTACATGACACTTGTGGTGTACATGACACCGGTAGCTAGGTAAATATTAAATATATTACATGAAACCTGTGGTGTACAAGACACGAGTAGCTAAGTAAACATTAATTTATTATTACATTACACCTGACATCTACTCACTGGTAGCCAGGTGAGTCCCTGAAAGTGTTCATATTGTCAACATGTATAATTTTTCATGCATAAACTATCCATGCATGTGAAAATGTAGGTAACATGTAATAAATGTGTCTGTATTGTTAACATTTACAATAATTATTTCACTGCATGTGAAGATTAAAGTAACCATATTATTTATATATTTATATCAACTGTAATGTAACTACAAAATGTATTTTTTGAAGTAATTAACAGTCAAATAAAGCAGATGTAGCTGAGCTCTTGTTCCTTACTGAAAACTAAGAGTTATTTTGTACTGAAGACAGCTTATAACAAAGACATCTCCCCACATTCACAGCACAGTAATAAAAACAGAGTATACTTCTCTCTCTTAATCTTATTTCCTTCACACATCTCTCTGTCCAGTGACGATGACCCATGGGCTCAGGGATGCCATTTAAAAGCAAACAGCTCAGTTTTTTAGGAAGCAAAGTTACTCGTCAAACAGAAAGTTGACTAATGACAACCATTTAATTTTAACAGGCAAACATAATATGGGGAAAGTGTGATTAATTTTAAAACAAGAACCAAACAGAATGAATGCCAGCTACAGCATTAGACTAGCTTTGCATCATAACAAGTTCACAACATAAAACAATAAAAAGGTTAGGCTTCTCATGAGGTGCTTTAAATATTTTGTTTCTTATTTTTGACAGTGTTTTCAGAAAAAAGTAGCTCCTATTCTCAAGCAACATTTTTTGGAAATAGGTCTAGGATTTGATGTGTTACACATTCAATGTTTTGTTGTTGTAGATTATAAATGAAAACCTTGTTTTTCTCTTCTGCCGCTCACTGAGGTTTTATCTACCGCAGTTATTCTCTCTTGTTTTACATTTCTAAATGCAAATCAAAGGGATTTCAATCATTCCTTAATAACTGGAAACAGTTGGGTTTAGAACCAGACCAAAAAAAGATTAGTTAATCATAAATCCTCCTGATTCCTCACTTATATTTTAAAGTAAATTGTCTGATGGGTATTTTTCTTTGTAAAGTGTATTCTTAAGTGGATTGAAAGTGTATTGGCACATTAGAAAAACCAATTTATTATAGAATAAGAAGAGCATGTTGAGTATAGCTCATGAATAAAGCTGATGTAACTGTAGATGTTAACTGATATTAACAGACTCTTTGTACTATCACTCTCTCTTGTCTGTCATCTGTGAATGATAATCATGTAATGATTAATTGGTAGGATGTAGCAGTCCATTAAAAAATATAGCCACATTTCTTGAAGAAAATTTTTGATCTTTAACGGGGATATCAAATGTCGTGTCTTGGTTGGTTGGTTGGTTGGTTGGTTGGTTGGTTGGTTGGTTGGTTGGTTGGTTGGTTTGGTTGGTTGGTTGGTTGTTTGGTTGGTTTTGTTGGTTGGTTGGTTTGGTTGGTTGGTTGGTTGGTTGGTTGGTTGGTTGGTTGGTTGGTTGGTTGGTTGGTTGGTTGGTTGGTTGGTTGGTTGGTTGGTTGGTTGGTTGGTTGGTTGGTTGGTTCAGTAGGAAAGTGCGTTTACCTTGAGATGATTGTGCGCTATATGGGAGGGATGTGGAGAAAAAACCAAACTGGATAAAACCCTTGTTGACCAGCCCTCGATCAGATGTCACAGATTGTATCCCGACACGAGATCTGATTGAAAGCTTCTTAACTACAGGGTGACAAGCGAGTATTTTAACCACTATTTTAGTGGACGCGTCTGTCTGTTTTCCGGTTGATTTTGTAGAAACAAATACTTTTATCTTTAGACGATTTCACACTATAATGGAAGAAAGGGTAGAAACCTGGGGTATCCAGAGAAATCTCCCGATGTCCATTCCTGTTTACATCGTCAGATCTCTCCTCCACACTACAGTAACTTGCATTTAAGTTGGTTTAAAGTGTTATACAGCAGTGCCAGAACCTTACATATTAAATGTGAAAAAAAATCACTAGTTAATGAACAGCTTGTTGTTCTTTCTTTAGTCGTGATGTGATGATAAGATGTACAAAAAGTGAAGACTTTTGCTTCAGTGGGCTTGCAAACAGGGAACAACAATCTCTTGAGTGAAATATTGCTTGAAGGCAGTATAACACAAAAGTTTAAAGTCTGCTGTCAGCAGGAAAAATATGGACGAACTCTTTGTTATACAAAGCTTGGCAATTGTTGTTATACCACCTATTCACTCGTGCTCCACATTTGCTAGTTGAGAAGGTCGGGTACATGAGAGATGGCAGTAAATCTGTCAACGTTATCCGCCCTGCGGATGTGTTACAACCGTCCAGACCTCGGGTACAGGAGGTTTTGTACTAAGGACATGTCAATGTTGTCGAATGTCATCGTGGACAGACGGATCTTGTAGCCAGTGTTTGCTTTGCAGTAAGGTGGACTGCTTCCTGTACACGGTCAGTAATTCATGCCTACGTCCTTACAACACAGTAACTTGTACACCCGGGGTAGATACCTCAAAGTGACTAGTACAGAGTGACAGACAGATTTATAACCCTCAGTGTCAACAGGCTGGCTATAAATATTTGTGACGATAAACAATACATGGACACTGTGTACATGTCATGAGTTCTGCCGACCTTACAAGTCGCTGCTGTCATCTTCCTGTTCGTGGTGACGACGCTGCTGAGGGTGGAACCTGCTCCATAGTTTGCATAGATAAAGACATTCCTCGTGCTACCCATCTGTAAGGAGCTCCACACTTGGCTGCATATTATGTAGCTGCACATTTAGACTAAGTAGGGCTTAGGAAGATTATGTCACTCGACAAAATATCGCGAGGGTCGGGAGGAGAGGAATATTGTAGGGGGAAAGTAGGAGTCGTATACAGAGATCACGTGACGTACACTGGAGAAGGTAAGCAGTCTGTATTCATCACTGCACATGCTGTGAAATTGCTCGTTCGTTCTCTGGAGCAACTATGTAAGTAAAACGAATTTAAGAAACTGTTGTTGACCTGTTAAGACTGGTTTTGTTTGTTGTTTATCTACTTACTGTCTGGCACAGTCAAACCTGTCTTTAGAGACCTACACCATTGATTGTCGTGAAAGATTGTCAACACGATTACGTCTGGGCACAGGTAAGAGGGAGACCACCCTGTTGACACTCTGTCCCCGCCTACTGGTGACGGGGTGGACACCTACACCTGCCCCCGTCTCAAGCTACTATAGCTTCTGCAAAACAGGTGTGGGAGAACTCTCAGGTGTTTAGCTCTGTCTGGGTGTCATTCACACCTGTGCTAGCCAGCTGGTCGCGCTTGGCTTGCTGCAACTTAAGGCTGTCTACCCCACATAACTCCATCCTCTACCCTGAATTACCTGATGGAGTAAGTATCGGTTTCCACGCAGAAACAGAAGTCTGTTGCTTTGATGTCCTCACAGAGGACAGACGGCGAACACTGTTGACAGACAAACTTGCTCCTGTTCAGGGAAGATTTCTTGTCAACAATGTCTGGTCATCCATTGTCTGCTCCACAGCAGGTGAGACAGAAGTGTGAGCAGCCAGAGAGAGAGAATGAGTGACAGGTCGGGTTATTCAGACATTGAAAGTCTCCATTTCTCGTGCTAAAGTAGCAAGTTTTTTTCAGAATCACGAGAAATGGAGACTGTCAGCCTCCGAAGAACGTATACTCATTCTTTCTTTCTGATTGGTGCTGACAATGTTGTGAATGGTGTACTAGCGTGACGTAGTGCACCGTTAGCGTGACGTAGTGCACTGTTAGCGTGACGTAGTGCACTGCTAGCGGCCCTCGTTGATCGTAGGTGTGAATAGTAGCAGATAATTAATTGACGGATAGGTTTTGGGGGCTGAAATTTGCAAGTTAGTTTGATCTCGCCTACGTCTCCTGATATCAGAAATGAAATCATACATATATGAACTATATATATATAATTTCACCAAGTTTTTACAAATAATTATATATATATATATGTGTGTGTAGACAGAGATATAATATTT
>SRHC01002941.1:38620-52221 GCA_004794325.1 Pomacea maculata | reverse complement strand
AATGCAGTCTGAAGAGTCAAACGTTTTCAACCAGCTAATGATACTTTTATTAATTTTTCTTTTTCTTTTTACAGTTGTCGCAAAATTGATTTTACTAATGGAATCATGATGAAAATGAAACCCACACTGCATATGAACGCACGAGCAGGCACACATGATATCTCTCTCACTCTCTCACACACATGCATACAATACAACCATATATCCAGGCATACACACACTCCATCACACGCACAAACAAGCAGAAACAATACACAAATGCACATCCAAAATAAATTGCTTCCAGCGTAGAGAAAAAGATGCACACACAAACATAAATCCAACTTACTATAATTGCATATATGCTTCATGCTGGGATGTAACATGTGTGTATGTGGGCGTTGTATTACTGTATTGTGCACACACACGCACACTGACGCACATAAACATGGCTAGACATGCGTAGTCATAAATATGCACCCTCATCTTTCACACAAAACCATGTCCGTAGACTGGATAAGATCTTAAGAAAAGGGTTTTGTCACCTTAGTTCACACCTAAAATATGGTGTCTTCAGGCAAAAGTACCAAGAGCAAAACTCGTTTCTTTTTTAATTTGGATATGTTTGTTCAGTAAGTCTTTTAACAAATCAGTTTCATAGTCACTTGGGTATAAAGTCAGTGTTGGTAGAGACTATTTTCTTATATTCTTTTGTACTGTTTGTACTATTAATTTTGTGTGCTGGTACCTAGTTGTAGAGGGAGTAGTTTCGGGCAAGGGAGAGAATATGTTTTAGAATTTACTTTGACTCTTGTAGCAGATGATGATGATGTGGCAGATGAATATCGTATATGAAATGTAACAAAAACTCAAACGACTGATGTAGGCAGTAAGAAGTTTTGGCTCTTACAAGGGAAACGGAAGGAAACTCTTCTTGTCAGGAGTTTTATACACAATAAAATTAAATTTAAACTCAATCGCACCTGCCAGTAAAAGTGCATCCCTGTCTTTATGTCTCACCCACTCATATCAGCAGAAGCACCTAAGCGAAGGCGAGTCACGTGATGCTGTTAGTGATTATTAGCATGAAAAGATAAGACTCATCACATGAGATACTCGTAAACAAATCTCGTGTCTTATAAACCATTACTGCCTGTACTACGCTCATCTCAAGCCTCTCCTTCCCCCCGTCTCGCCACATTACTTTTATTTCATGCACTGTGTAACAACTCAGGCATCACCCTCCCTGTCTTTACACCCCTTGAGGTGAGGCAGACAACAACACGAAGAGCAAAAGATAGTTTACGCGATCGCAAAACGTAGCAGTAAGCGTAGACGGAGCGGATAGCTGGTGATTAAGAAAATAGGGTTCGAACCCGTGTGTGTGCAAAATAGAAGGTTCTAAACTCGTGAGACATAGCTGTGAAGCTGGCAATTAACTCCTAAGAGGTTTGGTAAAGTTAAAGTACCAAGGGAGGGTACAAAACCACAAAACTTTGCCCTGAAGATAAGGAGCGTTGTGATACCCCAGTCCCTCCATGAGAGTACAATCATCGGATTATCTTGACCTTCACCATGAGTGTAGGAGAATTTGTTGGCGTACTCACATTGAATCCCTACATAAGTGTTCACAAATACCACGAACAAAATGGCATCCTAGGTAGTGTGGAGACGACAATTAGCAGACTTGTTTATTAAAAGAAAAGCAGACTGAAAAGAATGTCAGTAGAAAGAGACGAGGACGGGTGTGCAGCTTGGGTACCAGCTCTAACTACGACTATATTTAGTAGCATCCTATCCTGACAAATCTGATGTAAGGTAAACGTGAACACTCGAGGCAAGAGGTCTGTGACCCCGAACAGGAAGCTGTGTCAGGTGGCCTTAATAAAGGTCATTAGCCTGGCTGTGATAATGAATGCGATATTGTCAGGGGCGCCGCAAGCAACAAAGATACTACTGACAAATATACTTCCATAATGTTACAACAGTTGACTGTTATTATGTGGCTCTTATTATGGAGGCACATCACACTTTTCAAAGTGCAGATGCGCTTAAGAGACTCGCCATTAGTCACCAGCGACCTTTGGTCTCACACGTCAACTGCAGTCACAGCTACGCAGTAAGTCGGTCAGTATGTTCATTAAAAATGTCGGTAATTGTGTGCATATATTTAAGTTCCTTATTATGTTATTTTGTTCCATTTAGGACTCTTTTAACATATCAGAAAAAGTATGCTTACTCTTGTTGCTCTCTCAATGTGTTTTTCATAAGGTAGCGTTTACTTATTCCTTTTCCACTTTTGTTCAAACAATCAGCGAAGGTAAGGGTCTGACACTAATTTAACTTTGAAGATAATTAATGTTTGAACAGTACATTTAGAAAATAGTGACAGGAGGGCATCTCATCGAAAATGCTGAAGACGGCTGTGAAAGCAGGCAACTCAAAGTATCAAACGGAGTTAGGTGACAAAGGCGAGAAAGTAAAGAAGTCAGGACTTGAGGTATTTTAGTGTTGCGATAATACAGTGGAACCTCGGTTAGCGAACGCCTCGGATAGCGAATATTTCGGTTAACGAACAAAAATTTCGTTAAAAGTTTGTCTCGGATAGCGAACAAAATTTCGGATAACGAACAGCCACATGAACCACACGTGACCGACCAACATGTCATCATTCGCGCTCGAGACACAGTTACGATCGGTCGTTCCTTATCTATGCGCATCCTTCTTATTTAGTAATTTTTGTGCTTTATCTTAATAAGATAATCCTCAATCATGGCTCCAAAGAAGATTAAGAGCAATTAATAGTAGTGAGGTAATGACAAGGAAGCGGCCAACAAATGAATTGTAAAAGGAAATGATTTCAAAGTATGAAGGTGGCCTGCGTCTGTCGGATATGTGATGTCGTATTACCGAAGAGTTTTACAAAACAGGCAGAAGCATCAGACACTGGACAAGTTTTTTTCTTTTAACCTCAAAGTTAAAGCAAAGGGGAGTCACCCCCGATTTTACAATGTCACGTGTGCTCATGGAGGGGGAATCAAAGCAGTAATTCCACCCCTCACCTGCTTCCAACCACGCCGTCAAAACGGCAAGTTTTCTGATGTTTAGATGCTTTCGTTAATGTTTTTATGTTTATTTAACTCCATATATATTGTCTTATAACTGTTCTCATTAAAACCTACCTATATAGCCTGTAACATTCAAATATTAGTGAGTCAACAGGGGCTGGGAACCAATTAAATCTATTTCCTTTATTTCTTATGGAAAAAATTGTTTCGGATAACCAACATTTCGGATAACGAACAGCTTTCCAGAACGGATTAAGTTCGTTAACCGAGGTTCCACTGTACATAGGAGGATAACATTGACGATGCTTAACGTAAAGAACGATAATAACGCCGAAGTCAGTGATGCACAACAGTGTTGTCTTTCGAGGAGATTAAACAACTCAAAATTAGCTTTCGTCCTTACTAAATGACTACATAGTGGTGCAACCAAAACTACATTCTCACCATGTTCTACTCACTCAGTCTCTACATTTTACTTGTCTGCAGCAGTACGCTGCCTCATTAAAATCTTCATTTACAGGAAATACTTTGCCCACGTGCAATTAACGGCCATTTTCTGTCATTTGTATTCCGAGGGCGTTCACATACAGCAGCAAATGTGTACTGAGTTGCCTCCCTTTGAGTACACGAGCTTTGTAATTATTATTATTAGAAACACACACCAACCAATCAACAAAGACAGATTACCTTTTGTTAAGAGTTTTCTTGTAATCTTATTCTTATTACGATTGCATTTTGTTAAAGTTTTTCTAATAAATTAAAAAAAAGACGAAAAGAAATTTTTCAGTATTTTTTGAGGATGGAGTTGGTGTGGGTGGGCTGAAATATAAAATTTTGGAAGCCCACTGGCAGATGTTTGTGTTTTGTTGCTTAAAAGAAAACGTGTGGAGGTAAGGTATGCAGGTGTGTCACGTGTTCCATACTCAAAAATAATCAACGTATAGTACATGTTAGAACGGAAAGCTGTAAGATCGAAGTGTATAACACACAATATTAGCTAAAAATAATCAAGATAGAGATATCGATAACTAAAACTGAGGGTAAAAATCTGGTTATAGTCACATGTAGTGGACCGTGTTTAAAGCAGTGCTTAAAGACAAGATGTGCTTTTAAGACATTTCTTACAAGACTCAATGGTGTGTAAGTGGCGGATAAAAAGAGATGGGAGTTGCATGCTTTGCTCCACCATAATAATCAGTGACCATGCATTTTGTCACATATACCTTAATCAGTAACCAAAAACAATTCGTTGAAACTAAGTCTTTTTAAGGAAATGTACATAAAACAGTTGTCAAAAAATGAGACATCTCACAAACACATGTATAGAAACTCTCACAAACATGTCTCGCGTTTAAGAAATAAAAATCGAATATTTTTACACTGTTCAAAATATCTAACACATCATAAAAATACTTATCAATAGTCTTTAATTAAAGAACACAAACTGATTATTGAGTTAAATATGATTTAGAGATTATTATTGAATATAATACTTTCTCTAAGCAAGAATAATATTCGTTTCCTAAGCTATAAAAAGAATCCAAAAGGTACAGACACTGTCTCGTAAGCATTTCCGAATGTTTACAAACAGTAATAAAATTGCCTGCTAGAGGGTCCAGTACACAGCTGTACAGTGATTGTCACCAAGACAGAAGGTCGTGAGTTCTAACATCACATATAATTATTCATGTGTCAGAGCATTAACTCTTTCTCACTTCTTATCAAACAAAATGTCAAGATATCCAAAATTTGGCTTAGTTTTAATCAAACAAAGTTGAATGTTTGTCAATGTTTCACTCTTGTTTTTTTTTTTTTTTTTTATTTACTGATTCAATTCATTCTTTGAACAGAAACCATGTCTAAATCTTAATTTGAGATCTTAATAAAATAGATTTCTTTTACATCTTACAGGTTTGTGAGGTGTATATTGAATAAACAATCCTTGTATGTTATGTTAAGGAAACATGAAAAATATTCATGGAATATATGCAAGCACGCATACACTGCCAATGTGAAGTAATAAAAGAAATCAAAAAGTATATACTTTATAAAATATAATTTTTGAGCAGAATCGCTTTAAAGAAATGAATAGATCGGTGTAAAACTTCCTCGAAACTTATCCACTTAGTTAGCTAGCTGTCTTGCCATCACATTTAAAGAAATAAAACTTCACAGGTAGTCACAATATTAAACAATCTTTGACTTAGAGAAAGCATATTTTTCTTAGTGATGCATGGATGAGTAGACTATAAAAGCGTCCAATCGCAGTCAGCCATGTTTAGCATGTCCAGTGAAATATTACTTCAGCAAAATGCTGCTAATAAATATAACGACTGAACATTGAAGACTTGAAGAGGAATATGCCACAAATATTTTACATAAGAAATACTATATTTACATGACAGTAATGCACATTTTATAAATCTGATAGAGACAGCCAGTTTCCCTCAAATACAAAAGATACTGATAATGTCCAAATAGTCTACAGAGCTACTCTTGATCTCTTCTACACCTGCAGGTCAAATATTTTCTGATCAGCTTTATAAAACGAGAACGAAACTTCTTGGAGGCCGCAAAGTATATCACAAAGTCTACAGCGTAGTTCGCTTCTGATAAAGCTATTGCTATATTTCCTAACATTATCACCGTAAACCTTGTGTGAAGGCTACCATGGTTCAATATGTCGAATGGTTCAATAAGGCGTGAGATGCAGATCGGAGCAAAGGTGACGAAGACGACGATTGCATCGCACACCACCATGACAGAGATGGCGACCTCAACTCTTGTCTGCGTTGTCTCCCCTGAAGTGTCCGGGGTTGTCCTTACCATGGCCTCGCGCGCCTTTCGTTGCCGCCTGAGACTGACGATGATTAGGCAAGGAAAGATGAGGAGGAGGATGAAGGGAAGAAAATAGTAGATGAAGGCTGCAATCCAGTACCAGTAGGTTCTGACGAAATCCAAAGACGAATCCGGATAATCACAGTATGTCTCCTCTATGTGGTCTATTTGAATGAACGCATAAAGATTACACAAACACAGTATCATCCCAAGTAACACGGCGATGAGAATAGCTCTCTTCTTGGTGAAGTAGATTTTCTTCTTGAGAGGAAAGCGAATGGATAAAAACCGTTCCAAACAGACCAGCACCAGAGTCCAGTTGGCGTAGCAGCTGACTAACTGTACAAACACTTCCACTTTACAACCAATGGTATTTAATGGCACTTCGTTATTGTACATCTGGTGAGATATAAGGCTCAGTACCAGAGCCAGCAGGTCAGCTACGGCCAGCAAGGACATGTATAAGGTGGCTGTAGTGAGGGTCATGGATGTGGCTACTAAGATGCAGGCGACATTGCCAGGCACACCCACACCTACCAGCACCCAGATGTACACTTTGTAAAATTCCTTCAAAATGTTCGAGTAGTATTTGTAATATTCCGATTCAGTATCGTTTGTGTTGTTCATAGTCACTGTTGCTGAAGTCACACAGAATACTGAAAAATAATCAAACCAGAAATGTCATACATTATTCTCAGCAATACAAATAAGTTTGCAATATTTGTAATGTTTAGTGTTCAAGTCCGTTTGTAAACTTCTGATACAGACTTCATTGTTTTTGTGGGTTTTTTTGTTTGTTTGTTGTTGTTTTTTATTCGACATTTTCTGCTGTCTCTTTATCACCTTCAAAACACGTAATTACATAAATGCCTTATATAAGGTTGATTTTACTTCATCATCAATTGCTCTTTTTGCCTATTTTTTAAAAAAAGATAATCTAGGTCAAAGTTCAATACTGAATCACCTTTTACAATATTTTGAACTCCGTAGGAATGAAAATGTTCTAGGATGCACCTTAAAAAAAAGTATGAGTTTGTTCTTTGCAAAGTTTCACGTGTGACGCCCTTGTCCCGTGTTTCCTGAGTTGAAGAAGAAGATAAAGAAGATGAAATGAAAGATTCGCAAACCTGCTTCATAGCAATCCTAAAGGCTCTGAGCACTACAAAAGCGGAATAACAAGTTTGGAAACTACACAAACAAGAGGGAGTGAAAACGGAGAAATAAGGAGAGAACTATAGCAAGATACTGAAATCATCACGAATGAACAGACAGATAACTAAATGGACGTGTACATGACTGGATGACCGGATGGTTGGATGATGGCATGCAGAAATTTGACACAGTTCTTCGCTACTAAAGTACATCTGATGATATACTGTCTTACATTACACTTAGGAAAATTCGAAGGTCAAAGTAACCAAGAGGTTTTTCCGAGCAATGTTTAACCTATCACCTCATACTCACCAGCACTGATGTGGGATGGTGTTGTCGGTCTTACAGTAACTAGTGGCTACAGACTGTTACAGACCTGCTCGCTGAGGTCGTGCACGGAGACGCCTGTATTGTTATCTTTTACTCTGAAAACACGCCCACAGCATCACCCTGGTGTGGTCACTGAACTGCTGGTTGTTGAGCTCGTGGCCGTACAACGTTCATTGGTCTCCACACACAATCACCTCGTACAGTTAGGACATCAAATTAAGCCTCTGCACACAGGGAGCCATGCTCCATTCTCCCACATCTCAATCTGCCTGCATCAAAGAACATTTCCTCCAAATCCTTCAGCGACAACCTTCTTGGACTTTTGGTACTGTGATCAAAAGTGGAAGAAGTAGTCAGGTGACACACGCAGAACTCCAAATTGTCCTACACATTTATTCATATTTTCTCTCTATCTTTGCCTTCTTGTTGCAATTTACATGACAGTAGAATTCATGAAGGTCGGTTTCCAGACAGTAAACGTATTTGCAAAATTATAAGAACTACGAAAACAAGGCCAACTAATCTCAAACCCCTTTCCCCTTCGTCTCTTTTTAACGCTCGAGTCTGTCCCCTCTTTCCGCAAAATTTGCTTTTACTCCGTCGTCCCTTGACCGGTTTTTGTCGTTGGGTTTCTGTCCGTTACTCTTGCCTATTGTGGACGACAGTCAGCAGGTCCTGTACAGGTCGACCAGTCCAGTCTTTATCCTTCGTAAGCCAGTTCTTAATTTCAGCACCGCGGCGTCTACCTCCAAGTACTTTGCAGGAGAGTCCTTCACAAGGTTCGGATCACATGACCACAGAAAACCAGGTTACATTGCTTGACTGTTGTAAGTAAAGATTCTTGGTATCCTACAAGTGTTCTTACATGTCGGCTAAAGAAATAACAGTAATGCTCTGTGTTTGTTTTTCCAAATTCAAAAACACGTGTGTATTTTGCAAAGAATCTTGTTGACAGACTACTACTTCTATTTTCTTACTACAATAATTCCTTTTATCACGTAATCAAACTCAGAGATAAAACAGCGAGCTTACATTCTTAACTCAGTAATCGTCGTTAAATAAGAATTAACAACAATAAAAAAAGTCAGACAGTATTTCTCAAAGTTGTGGTCAGACACGAGTACAGACCCACTTACACACCGACAGTCACTGATAGAGCGCCTGGTGCTGGTCCATCTAAAACCTACACAAGACAGCTTCCCGATGGTGAAACAACTCTGAGTACAGAGATGAAGCGGCTATACCCAGCCATTTATAGGGATAAAATAATATTGATGGTCAACGAGATAAGGTCAAAAAATTAATAATTTCTCCAACAGATATCACAATATTTTGGATGTCATAGTCCTCACAGCATTTAGATAATAGGCTTGCCAGTCCTCTCAATCACGAGGAGAGAGCAGACTAAATGTCACATTAATATGTCTGGTTGTTATCGTCAGTAGGACTTTATCTTTCCTCCCATCCAAAACACTACAAAACACAAGCATGGAATAACACGAATACAAAAAGAATACAGCTCACAGGATAAGTTAGTTTCGATAAGCAAAACCGCCTAACTGTCTGCTAATACATCCATACATACATCAATCGTAACCACTAGAGCGACTGCGTGCATAGAACTTACACGTGTACCTTGAGCCACTACGCATGCGCAAACCATACCAAGACGGTCATCCCCGCCCAGACATGGGGGCACGCGACACCTACCCGTATCGAAGGACAGGGCTGACGCTAGACCTGAGGTCCACCTACCCGCAGCTTGAGTGCAGCTTCTCCCTTTCCCCGCCGTTCCCTCCATCCCCTTGTGGACCAACACATTTGTAAGTCAGTCAGTGCTGCTGACCACAGCGGACAACATTTACTTGGGGTGTGAGCCACCCACTGCCACACGCACCCCACGTTTCTGACATTTTACTGCATGTTGTGAGCGACCAGCAATTAGAAAAATGCAATATTCCTCTTTTATTTATATGTCAACATATGCATCAATTGTATCTAGCATATTGGTTATTGCGTTTCCATGCCAAATATTAGTATTGTAGCAGTATTACAAAGCACGGAAAGATACCGGCGTATTGTACTTGCATCCACTCATACAGCTGAACTAATATTGAAAAGTCAGAAAATATGTTTGAAGAATACTGAGTGAAAGCAAAGACAAACCAGTTTATCATTAGAAATAATCTACAGCATACAACGCACACGAAGAAAAAGATCGTATCTTACAATAAGATTTTATATGTTGATAATAAAAGGCTGATATACTAACCTTGCTAAAACAAATCAAAATATTAGCTTATTTATTGTAAGTCTTCTCTCTTTGTGAACCGTGATTGTGGAAACGTAGGATGAATTCCAGATCCGGTATTACGGACATTTTGATACATGTGCATCAGTCCTCATATATTTTGGCAGCCATTACACTAGGCCCACACGGCCTCGTTCTTGTTTAAGATGGCGCTTTAGTGAATAAAGTTCATCCCACGGTCTGGACGTCCAGTAGGGCTGGAGGTGGTGTCTGTGCAGCTGCTGCCCCCCCGTCCATCGCTGATGTCGTTTGCGTCGCTTTCAATGTTACAGGCTGGCGGTGTAACTATGTACGTGTATAGAAGAAATGTTGTCTGTTTGCCGAGACCAACGCTTAGCCTCTTTCAAAGTTCCCTGCTGTTAAGCTCGGCGAGCCGAGAATGTGACTAAACCGGAAGCTTTGTACAAACCTGCCTCGTTTTAGTAGTTAACTGGAAAAAAAAAAAAAAAACCGTCTGCCAGCAGTCCAGTAATACAAGTTCGTAGTGTAACTGCCACAACTGTACTTTTGAGACAGACACGTGGTCGTGACTGCACCCCTCCTCTAGACCCACACAAACCTGCCCGCCATGTGGCGCTCCTGACCATCACAAACAACCAATCGACTTTCAGATGGCGTGTGAGTCAGTCTCTTCTACACTCGTGATGTGCATTGTGAACTTTTGTGTATTTATGCCTCATTAATAATGGATGTACTTTATCACACTCATCAATAAGGTTTTCATCATCGTAGGGAAGAGAAAATTATCGTATTTCAGATAATTCAAAAAAGTGCTTCGTCCATTCACCATCTATTACACTTATTTTTACTTTATATCTAGACAACGTTTGCTTGTCTAAACATTATCTATATGACATCGAGTGTTGTGGTACAGATAAAATGAATTTCTTGTTGTTATTGATCCTCTCAGTGTTGGTCTCCATTCCATATGCGTTTGTCAGTCTGTTGGTGAGGAATTTCTTACAAGACTCAATGGTGTGAGAGTGGCTGATATGAAGGGGATGGGAGTTGCATGCTTTGCCGGACCATAATAGTGGCCATGGAAATCTCAGTCATTTATTTTATCACACAATGCCAAACAGAAATGGTATTAGACAATTATTGTAGGTACTTTAATTAATAACAAAGCTGAATTTATTAAAACTAAGTCTTTTCAATGAAGTACATAAAACAAGGGTCAAAAATGAGAAATCACATATTTGTCATCCATGGAAAAAGCCTGTCTCATGAAGAAAAAATTAGAATTATCATATCTGTACATTGCTTAGAATATCCTCTACATTATCAAAATACTTATCAAAGGTATTTTCTTAAAGAATACAAATTAACAACTGAATTAAATATCATTTAATAGGTATTAGAAAAAGTCTATTTTATGAGGATTCTTTCAAACATACAAAACTTAAACAACCATCAGTGTCTCTCGCAAATTTACCAAAAAATCATACAAATCTTTTTTCAAGCAATTTTATATTTGAGCAAGGAAATAAATTCACATGTTTTTATAGGAATGGCCAAAAAATTACCATGCAAAAGGTTCCTTCCAGACCTAGCTGTTGACAGAAAACTTTCTTCAGTTACACCGCGCAGTTAACAGTGAGAAAGTAGGAAGCCGACCTGTGTACAGTACAACAACAAAAACATGTTTTACATTTATTTACTTAAATGGTAGGTTCCAGAAATATTTACACCAAATTAAACTGTTTACTATTTATAAGAAATGTGACTCTTAAGCAGACCCGCAGATTCCACGTCTTCTAAGGCATGCGACTCGTAGTCGCTAGTAACCACATTGAGAGGGAGGGGAGGACATGGTTCTCCTACTCACCCTTAGGCATCGGGTCACGTATAGTAAGAAGACTGCGTTTTCCATAGTATATTTTCGAAACTATCTACTACTGACCTTTTAATCAGGCTTACACAAAGATATTAATTGTTCATCTAAATGTTCATATGTATAGTTTAACGATAATTATATTAGACTGAGAAAGCACATCTAGAAAAAGCTGATGTATGTCTCCATGTGAATGTATAAAAAATGTGTATGATGCCTTACTCTCTATCTGCGCGGTCACCTGATGTACAAGTAGGCGAATGTGTAATTCTTTCTGTCCTTAACACACACACTGACACGCAATCACAATGACCAGCACGTGTCTGCACATACACAAAGTCGTTGCAGTTTAAAAGAGGGAGGACGAAGGAAAGGAATCAGCTGTCCATACCTATGAGGTTTCCGTACACAGCTGTCCATTAATATGAGATTTGTAAAACACATAAAATATAAGGTTTCCTATACACAGCTGCCCATAGCTATAAGGTTTTCTACCGACAGCTAATATTCACTGAATCACGTGATGCTAGGTGATGGACAAGGCTACTAGTGAACTGTGCGGTGTAACACACTCAAACAACCGACCTCGCTAAACCCAATTTCTCAAAACAAAAGTCCTTTGCATGTGAGAAAATAAAATTATTTGTTATACCATCAAACTAATTATCCCATTTTGATTTTTAGATATAATTACAGACATGTACGATGTCGATAAATGTTTGTTGCATGAAATTTACATTTAACGTGAACAGTGACATACTTACACAAGCCAGCAAAATTCCGTCGCGGGAAAAAAACAAAAGATGTCTGAGCTTAAGAAGGATTTTTTAACAGAATCGTCTCAATTAAAGGAATAACGATAGCTACTCTTGATCTCTTTTACACCTGCAGGTCAAATATTTTCTGATCAGCTTTCTAAAACGAGAACGGAACTTCTTGGAGGCAGCAAAGTATATCACAAAGTCTACAGCGTAGTTCGCTTCTGATAAAGTGAATGCTATACGCCATAACATTAAAGCCGTAAACCCTCTGAGAGTGGTATCAAATTTCACTATGTTGAATGGTAAAATAAGGCGCAAGATGCAGATCGGGGCGTACGTGACAAAGACGACGATTGCATCCCACACCACCATGACAGAGATGGCGACCTCAACTCTTGTCTGCGTTGTCTCCCGTGAAGTGTCCGGGGTTGTCCTGACCATGGCCTCGCGCGTCTTTCGTTGTCGCCTCAGACTGACGATGATGAGGCAAGGAAAGATGAGGAGCAGGATGAAGGGTAGAAAATAGTCGATGAAGGATTTGATCCAGTACCAGTAGTTTTTTGCGAAATCAAGAGAAGACTCCGGAAAATGACAGTATTTATCCTCTTTATAGTCTATTTGAATGAACGCATAAAGATTACACAAACACAGTATCATCCCCAGTAACACGGCGATGAGAATAGCTCTCTTCTTGGTGAAGTAGATTTTCTTCTTGAGAGGAAAGCGAATGGATAAAAACCGTTCCAAACAGACCAGCACCAGAGTCCAGTTGGCGTAGCTGCTGACTAATTGTACAAACACATCGGCTTTACAAACAAAAGTATTTAATGGCACATTGTAAAGGCTGATCTGGTGAAATATAAGCCTCAATACCAGAGCCAACAGGTCAGCTACGGCCAGCAAGGACATGTATAAGGTGGCTGTAGTGAGGGTCATGGATGTGGTTACTAAGATGCAGGCCACATTGCCAGGCACACCCACACCTACCAGCACCCAGATGTACACTTTGTAAAATACATAATAAATGGTCCTGTAGTTTTTGTAGAGCTCCCATTCAGTATCGTTTGTGTTGTTCATAGTCACTGTTGCTGTAGTCACACAGAATACTGAAAACTAAATCAAAACAGAAATGTTATACATTGTTCTCCGTGATACAAATAAGTTTACAATATTTGTAATGTCTAGTGTTTAAGTCCGTTAGTAGTACGTCTGTATATACTTTAATAGTTTTTTGCTTTTTTCTGTTTTTCTTTCGTGTCTGACATTTTTCATTTATTTAATACAGTCAAAAATGTAATTATGTATATGTCTTGTACATGGTTGATTTT
>SRHC01002941.1:0-16689 GCA_004794325.1 Pomacea maculata | reverse complement strand
ACGACCACAAAAAACAATCAAAATCAAGGAGAGCCGATCACCTCAGCCTGTTAGACGAAGGGACAGAACTCTCATCAAAGGGAACAAATCCTTTCTCCATTAACAGCCGGTACTTGATAAAATGCAGATAAAGATACAGATATAAACAGCGGAATATTTGAATGATCTGACCCATCTCCGTGTATGCTAGTATGGAACGATGAACATGATCGTCATTTAACCAAATTAAATGTTTCAACATAAGTATGGGTAATTATCTTCAAACTGTTATACATAAACAGTATTGCTTTAGTTGTTTCTCTCTAGATAGGAACAATATGTAGTCCCTAGTTTGATTTAGTTTTAATTATTAAATTCGTGTGGGTCCGTATCTGTTCATTTTTTTTTTTTTTTTTGTCGAGCTTCTTACGCATTTCTTTACACATATATATTACTTCATATTAGCACAAATAGTACAGCCCATTGGTGTCTGTATTTCTTTTTACAGATTTCTTTCCCGATGGCACAGAGTAAGTAGCAAGTAGTAGTAGCAGCCTACAGTCAAAGCCAGGTCTTCCTGTTTGATCCTTACACTGTTTTTACATTTATGTTACTCTCATGTAACACGGAGCTCTGTGTCTTGGAAGTGTAACCTCTGTAAATATTTTCATGCGCTCGTCTCCGTAAGCAAGGAAAACATTTGCCCATCAGATCCCTAAAGCGAAAGCGGAACCTTTTGGCAGACAGAAAATAAATGTAAAAATTGACAGCATGGTTAGCTTCTGATAAACTTATGGCAAGATATTGGAACATTGACGATGCAAAAAACTTTTCTGGGGTGTCGTCTTTAAGTATCTCCAATGGTGCAATACTATGATATATGCAGGTAGGCAAGATTAGCAACAGAAAGACAATAGCAGCACACAACATCATGATACAAATGGTCTGTTCAACTCGTGCCTCAGTTGTCTTCCCTGATGTGGACTGGGCTGTCACCCTGATGGCCTTACGCGCCCTTCTCTGCTGCCTGAGGCTGACGATGATGAGGCCAGTAAAGATAGAGATTAGGATGAAGGGCAGAAAAAAGTAAATGGAGGCTATAATCCAGTACCAGTAGGTCGTGACGAACTCACGTGCGTACTCCGGGTAGTCACAGTATCCCTCTTCTGTCTTGTCCATTTGAACGAATCCATACAGAAAAAACAAACACAGGGTCAGACCAAGCAGCACGGCAATGACAATGGCTTTCCTCGTAGTGAAGTAAGCATTTCTTTTCAAGGGATAGCACACGCCTAG
Source organism: Pomacea maculata (assembly GCA_004794325.1). Classification (NCBI taxonomy): domain Eukaryota; kingdom Metazoa; phylum Mollusca; class Gastropoda; order Architaenioglossa; family Ampullariidae; genus Pomacea; species Pomacea maculata. Next base: position 15,414 of record SRHC01002941.1, on the reverse strand, counting down.
AAACCTCTCAAAACAGATGAGGACGAGGGTCCAGTTGGCGTAGCAGCTGACTACCTGAACAACCACATCTCCTTTACAGATAAAGGTATTTACCGGCACTTCATGATAGTAAATCTGGTGAGAGATTACCTTGAGCACCAGAGCTGCGAGGTCTGCCGCCGCCAACAGCACCACGTATATGGTGGCCGTGGTGAGGGTCATTGTAGCAACTGTCAAGATGCAGGCCACGTTGCCAGGGACGCCAAAGGCTGCGAGGACCCAGATGTAGGAGGCGAAATACATACTTTGAATTTTGTCATAGAAGGCATAATAATCCGTTTCATTATCGCTTGTGTTGTTCATTTTTTGTGTCTTTTAGCAGTCTACCAGAACTCTGAAAACAAATTAATCAAAAGCTATTACTTTACACATTGCAATTGATAGTTAGGCATATGCTGATTGCATTATGTAAGTTTATGTGTATAATGGATAGTTTATATCTATTGTTATGTATTCATGAACATATATAATCGAAACTTAAACTTATCTAATTAAATTCAACGATACCTTTATTCTAGAGTGTCCTATTGTGGTTTAAGTGCTAATCTCAAAGGACGGTAGAAGATAGCATTGTCCAGCTTTGTATTAATAGCGACAAACATTTTCAGCATTCCAAATAAAAAGGAGAGACCACAGAAATGTTGAAAAGAATGAAGTTGGATAAGCTAGTAACGAAGGGTGGCAATAAATGTATTCCATTCAAAAGTTAGTCAGATAAGAATAGCATGACTGGACAAGGAGTGACAAGAAAAAAGGTTTAAAAAGCTGATTTATCTGTGAGACGCTAAGGCTTTCTGTTTGATTTTACTTTTTTTTTTTTTTGCTCTTTCTTGCAAAGTTGTATTCCAATCGGTATGGACTTTGTCGTAAAGAATATCTGATAAACTTAAAAGTATGTCTGTGGGCTAGATTGTGCACAACAAAATATATTTGTCGACTAGATTGTGTCCAGAGGAGATGCACTGTTAGCTAAGCTACACATTTTAATTGGTCACCAAAATCTATCTTTACGAATTTCTTGACATTGTTGCTTGACCTGTCGAATGACTTCTGACCGTTTTCGCTTCGTATGTGCTCGCGAATTCAAATCTGATGAGTCTTGCGACAGACCATGACAATCATTATGGTTATATGAAAGCCTATATTTATTCCTTAAATTTTAAGTTAAGAAATAGATTTAATCCCTAACGTATAATTTTTCCAGTATTTTTATGAATAAATTGTTTACGTTTTTGGGAAGAGGAGTAGGGTGTATTTATTGTCTTTTGCCGAGAGAGCAGCACAGCCTCGCGCCGGCTCTGATGTTAACGGCTCATTTTTCACACTTTACTACAGGCGCAAGCACCCCTAGATGTGGAGGAATGTGCCTTTTGACTGTGGTCTGAAGATTACAAAGCTAGTCATTACTTCAGGTTTGGAAGTGAGGCTGCTGTGGCTGCTGCAAAGTCCGCAACAACATCCCCCCTCTCCTCACTGCAGCTTCCAAAACTGGAGCGCCGGTGCACGTGCCCGTGCCAGCAACACAAATTCCTGATTTCGAGCCTTTTACTCGAGAGCGAGCACGCAATCTCTCTGGCATGTTGTTATAATTGAAAATAAGACAAAAACTCCGAAGTGATTTCTGTACAGTGCAATACTAAAATTCAGAAAGAGGCATGAATGTGCAATTATGTGGCTCGAGCAACTCTGCATTCTGGTATGTCACAGCAAACTCCTTCAATCAGTAACGAGCAATCAGTGAAAATGGTTATTAAATGAGGTAATTATCGCAAGTACAGTCCTGCTCAGAGAGAATGTTTTTAAAATATGTGTTACATGGAACGCATTGAGCTTAGTTAGACCAGTTTTAACTTAAACCCTTTTTTTTTAGAGTAACAGAAATATCGTAATGAAACAATGGTTGCAAGAAATATCCGACAACTAATGAAGGTGTTACCTACCTTTGCAATTAAAATCAAAGCACGCGTTGTCTCCCTTCTTTGTTCTGTGTAGGGGAGGAGAGGGGCGTCAGCATCGAGAGTCCGATCTCACGCTCCTCTGACGGTTGTGTGCGTTTTGACAGCTTCCTGCAACAAGCCTTTGGCAGCATCAGTCTTCAAGCCTCAGACTTTCTTGTTCCTCTCATTAACTGGCTGAACCCACCAGTGCGCCTACCCTCGTCGGCACCGCGAGCTTTATGCTATTAACCCTCGAAAAAACTTCAGCGCCAAGCCCGTCCCCCTCACTCACACACAAAGAGAGAGAGAAGGAGTGAGAGAGAGCATCTCCTTCGTTCTACCTGCCAAACCAAAACAACTCTTAAGCAGCAGGCACACGAGAAACCAAAAACTGCTTGGAAAACCTAGTTTTTTCGGAATGTGGTTTGCCAAGCCCGCTTGCCAGCTGTCACACAAACCAGATTTGGGGACTGATGGTCCCACAGCAAAATGTTCAAGTACAATGTTTCGAAAACTTTGTAAGGGAAAGTAGCTGATGACAAAGTTCATCTGATCTGCTCATGTTAGTTTGTTTCTTTGTTTGTTTGTTTCTTTCTTTCTTTGTTTGATTGTTTGAGTGGTGCATATTTGTTTTCCACTCTTTTAACAGACCTCCACGGCATTTCCATATACGTCTTAATTACTTTTCTTGTGTTTTCTTCTGGTCCTGTTACCTGCACGCTAAAGCACGTGAGAGGCGCAGTAATGCAAAACACAAGCTAAATCCTCGCCGTTGGGTGTCGGCAATTAAAGAATATTTTTTAAGTGTTGTATAGAACTTTCTATATCATGGAACGGCTCAAATAAAGCAGCCAACACTTTTATAGCGAGCATCACGTGACCTATAGACAGCCATACAGGTAAAACTAATATCAGATATATCAGGTATAAGCCACAACAAGAAAAATCAACCTTCAAGCTTACTTCCATAGGGAAACGAATTTAATTCTGGACTCGAACGTAAACAAAATAAAGGTAATCACGCTGTAGTTTTAGAGAGGAAGACGAAAGCGTTGAAAACACCTTATTATCGTGCTTTGTTTTTCATCTGCCACTCAGTATCATGTTATTTGAGTAGCAGCCGACATGTGCTTATCGTAAGTCTATTGTTTCTTTTGGCTGCTTGTTGTCTTTAACAGCAGTTTATTCGATACTGACAGATTCTATTCAGTGTCAGAATAGAACTCCTCCAGAAAAAAAAAACAATTTCTTCAGAGACTACTTCTTGTAGATGTGGCATCGTTCGTTATCATATAGTTTGACTGAGTATTTGATATTTTTCATAGCTGGTAGGTAGGATGTTCAGCTTGTTTTATAAAAGGTGTACATGGTTAAATGAGTACGTCTAGTTTTGGTAGAATATGTGTCTGATAAATGCTTGTCATTATTTTTTTCTATATTGTAGACGTTACAGACGAAGAAGCAACAGTCAGAGAAATAAATTCAAAGAGAGAGAGAGACGGCAAGAATATCTGCGGAATCCTCGTGTGTTGGTGCCAGCTTGAGCTCGACAAGAGTTACCTTTAGCCACCAGGTGTCGCTGTGGCCAGTGCTGTATGACATGTGTCACTGAGGTCAGTGCTGTATGACATGTGTCACTGTGGCCAGTGCTGTAAGACATGTGTCACAGCTTAAACAGAGGAATCGCTCCAAGGTTTAGTTCCTGCGTGTCATAATAGTGTCTCTGTATTCGGTTTTCATAATAGTAAAAGAGTGTTTTTAAGTGAGCAATGACAGCAATGGGTTTTTCTGTTAGTGTTGTACTTCTTTTTAAGAAATATTTAACCCTAAACCGGTGTAAGTATTCAAAAAATGTTTTTCTCCAAATTTAATAATAAGATTTGTAGCTTATGCCGCTGTTGAAGAATGACAAACTACAAGTCACGTGATAACAATGCTTATCTTTCTACTGACAGTAGTTTTTTGTGTCAAGGGCGCTTTAACCAGCAGATTAGGTTCCTCTTCCAAGTGTTCACATCACCTCTGGAATTCATTGCCCCACCATGTTCAACACTCCTCTCTCCTCTCTCTCGGGGGTAGGGATGGGAAGAGGGCCAAGAGCAGCGGAGCAGCTTTGAAATTTCAGGGTTAGTTTTGCGAAATATTTTTAGGAACCGCAACCATCCAGGCGTCTGCCTTCTAATAAATTAAGACACATCACAGACAGCTTGTACTAATTGCAAGAGGCATGTAGTAAAATGAAGGAGAGGAGTGGCAAGGGCCCCTTGCCTAGCTCTAAGCACCAGACGTGCACGGGTAGCTTTGAGAGTTAATAAATATGTATTCAGAGCAGCCTGTGAGCAAGGAATTGCAGTAATCAAGCCGAGAAAGAACGAACGAACACACAGACAAGAGTGCTGGCAGCGGGCGTAGAGATAATGTGGCGGATGGCGCTGATCTTACAGAGTTCTTAATAAGCAGACTGATAGCTGTAACTTGTTTATCAATAAATGTTTGTCAATAGGATTTTATTATTCTTATCAGCGACACACTCACAATGCACACAAGCAAACACTTTATCCCCACGTTATCTTTCTCACTACAAAACACAAGACCTGTCCATGGACTTTACTTTTTTATTAAGATTCTTCGATTATCTTCTCTAGCAAATCAACGCGCTTTAGAAATATACGAGATATTTGAATAAATTCAGATGATTAATAATCATACGAATTCTTAGAAATATAGACACTTAAACACACGAGTCCGTAGAAAGTCACCCAAATAATTTAACTGGCAACGATAACTTTCCAAGGATAGCTTTAACACTGTGTCCAAAACAGAGTTCAATGTTAGTCCATTTCCCGACTTCACACACGCACACACACCTTGAATTCTCTCTGAGAACACAGCTAACACTGTACACACTGTACACACTGTACACACTGTACACACTGTACACATTGTACACACTGTACACCTACTGGCTGTCTGTACTGCTGGGAAAGGGTGCTAGCCGCTGTTACACCCCGAGTATTAAACCCAAACACTCAGTGAGCGAGGAATGTGAGCAAGAAGATGGTGAAATGTCTACGATCATGAGTCACAAGATTAAGTACACCTCTATCTGCCAAATATGAAGAATGTGTGGGGCGCAGTAACACGAAGCACATGTTAAACCCTCGGCGTCTGGCCTCACAGAAATTAAAGGCATGGGGAGCGCGGTCGTCGGTGATTTGGTCTTCAAAACACCCGGCATGGTGTCCTTCCGCGGTTATTATATTCGTGGTTCGAACATTGAGCATGATACCCTTGGAAGTTCCCGTCTCCTGTTACAATTTTTCTTGTAACATTCTGATTTCATCACTCAGGTCGTGGATTTTGTGCTTCAGTTCATCATGAAACTTCTGAAGAGTTGATTCTCTCTGCATCGAATGCTGTGGTGTTTGTGACAGGTTGAGCCTTGGTCATCTCAGACTCTACATCATGACCAGTAACTTCCCTTCTAACATTTCCTTGGTGTGGGTGACTTGTCCTCTTTCTTGTCTGCTCAAGGCTGTACACATAGCAGTGTGAAAAAGATTGAACTGTAGTGAGTAAGATGTAAACATCGCTTGATTTTATACTTTGTCTTGTTTGAGTTGAGGTATATTGTAAAGTCACCTTTAGAAACAGATGTGAGTCTTAGACACTTGAAACCCTTAAATTGTTACATCATATAACTACTTTTTGAAAAAACAAAGTTCTCCACAACGTCTTCATTTCTGGCGCACGGCAAATCGTTGTGGTCGAAGGAAAAAAAGGGGCATCGTCCATTCACCATTTATTACACTTATTTTTACTTCCTATCTAGACAACGTTTGCTAGTCTAAACATTATCTATATGATACCGATTATTGTGGTACAGATGAAATGAATTTCTTGTCCATACATTTGAGTAATAACGTGAATACCTAGAGGTGCGAGTGCTTCGAATTATGGTGTGGAGTTTGTCCGCCAGCGAGTCACCTCCCTTAACTTGTGTACCACGTGACACGCATCGTGAAGGAGCCTAATACACATCAGCTTTGTGAAGTATCCTATCTCTCCTATATTTATCACTTGTAATGTAATTCTAACCTACTTGAGCAAACCATGAATTTGTCTTTATCTGTACTACTTTCTCTGGCGTCCTTGAACCTGACAGCCAAATATTTGTGTTTTAGATGTCACTCTGTTCTGAAATTCACTTTCTCATCACTTATTTTGTACTGATGAGAGTTGAGTTATTGGAGCTTGTAGTAAACCTGATGTTATGGCGATTCCAGATTCTATACACCACAGACACGTTGCTGTTATGATCCTAATGTGAATACTTGGAGAGGGTGGCTTCCTGTTGGAGATGTACCCTGAGTTGTACTCACGTAACGTCTGCTGTACCGTTAATAATTATAATTATGTGATCATAACGTTGTTCTTCTCAGTGTTGGTTTCTATTCCATATGCGTTTGTCAGTTTGTTGGTAAAGCATTTCTTACAAGACTCAATGGTGTGTAAGTGGTGGATATGAAGGCGACGGGAGTTGCATGCTTTGCTGCACCAGTGACCATGGAAAGCTCAATCATTTATTTTATCACACAGTGCCAAACAGAAATGGCATTATAAAATTATTGTAGGTATTTCAATCAATAACAAAGTTTAATTTATTAAAATTAAGTCTTTGTATTAAAGTACATAAAACAGGTGTCAAAATAAGACATCGCACGTTTGTCATTCATAGAAAATCCTCTCTCATGATGAAGAAATTAGAATCAGCATATGTGTACATATCCTCTACATTATAAAAATACTTTTCAAAGGCATTTTCTTCCAAAATACAAATTAAGAACTGAATTAAATATCATTTAGCAGGTATAGAAAAAATCTATTTTACGAGGATTCTTTCAAACATGCAAAACCTAAACAACCACCAATGTCACACGCAAAATTAAAAAAAATCATACAAATCTTTTGAACCAAATTTAAAATTTGAGCTAGAAAAGGATTCTAAAGGTACAGACACTGTCTCGTGAGCGTTATAAATGTTTTACAAGAATGACCAAAAATTACAATGCAAAAGGTTCCTGCCAGACCTCGCTGTTGACAGAAAACTTTCTTCAGTTACACCGCGCAGTTAACAGTGAGAAAGTAGGAAGCCGACCTGTGTATATTACAACAACAAAAACACGTTTTATATTTATTCACATAAACTCTCTGTGCCAGAAATATTTACAATTAATCAAACTGCTTTGTTTCCCAGTTTACTATTTAGAAGAAATGTGACTTCCAGAGCCTTGTCACCATATCAACTTATGATCAGTAAATGTTAAACCAGATTAGAGAAAAATTTTTTCCTTAACCCTAAATACACACGCGCGAAAAAAATCCCACACACAGTTTTTTAAAGAGTGAGATATCTGTTAAAGAAACGAGAATTAAATCTAACTAAAAGTGAACACCTGTTAGTGTGTCTGCTGTCACCAAAGGATGCTAGCAGTCGCAGGTCGCAGGTCGCAGAGTAAAGGTCGTTCATAAGCAGACCCTCAGATTCCACGTCTTCTAAGACTTGAGACTCGTAGTCGCTTGTAACCACCTTTATAGGGAGGGCAGGACATGGTTCTTATAGTTGCCCTCATGCATCGGGTCACGTATAGGAAACTGTATTTTCTATAGTGTGTTTACGAAACTAACTGACCTTTTAATCAGGCTTACACAAAGAACTTTTCATGCTGTGTTGGAAACAGTGACATCTACTTTGAGGTCGGGACCGGAGTGAGACAGGGCTGCGTGATGTCTTCCCTGCTCTTCAACCTTGTCATTGACTGGGTAACGCGCCATACAACGGAAGATGAACCAAGGGGCATACGATGGACACTCTCCACGAACTTAGAAGACCTAGACTTTGCCGACGACCTGGCCCTGCTGTCACACACCCACCGGCACATGCAGGAGAAGACGACTCGCCTGCACACTTTTGCGCAGCAGGTCGGACTGCACATCAGCCGGACAAAGACAGAAGTGATGACCCTGAACACCACCAATCCAACACCGATCAGCATAGAGGGAGAAGACCTGCCGATGGTTGAAAGCTTCACCTACTTGGGCAGCGTGGTCACGCAAGATGGAGGAGCAGGCCGTGACATACAGAGCAGACTGAGCAAAGCCAGGGGCATCTTTTGTAGCCTACGCAACATCTGGAAGTCGACACAGTACAGCATCAATACCAAGCTGAGACTTTACCAGAGTCTGGTCATGTCCACTCTACTGTATGGCTCGGAGTGCTGGCGAATGACTGACAGCGACCTCAACAAACTGTCAGTCTTCCACACCAAAAGCCTGCGAAGAATCCTGGGCATCTTCTGGCCAAGGACAATCTCCAACGAAGAACTACTTGCCCAGTGTGGGCAGGAGAATATGGCCACCATCCTGTTGAAGAAGCGATGGCGCTGGATTGGTCACGTCCTCCGAGGCGGGAGCAACTCCATCATAAAAACTGCCTTACACTGGACGCCAGAAGGAAAACGCAAGCGAGGCCGGCCCAAGATCACCTGGCGCCGAACTGTGGAGGCAGACATGAAGACCCAAAACCTCAGCTGGGGTACTGTGGGGAGTCTAGCCCAGGACAGGCAAAAGTGGAGGACCTTTGTCGCTGCCCTACGTGCCGACCGGCATAACGGGCAATAATCTAATCTAAACACAAAGATATTAATTGTTTATCTAAATATTAATAAGTATAGGTTAGATAGAACGATAGATTACACTGATAGAAAACATCTAGAAAAAGCTGATGTATGTCCCCATGTGAATGTATATAAAATGTGTATGATGCTTTACTCTCTACCTGCGCGGTCACCTGATGTACAAGCACCTACATGTGTATATCTTTCTGTCCTTAACACATACACTGACACGCTATCACAATGACCAGCACGTGTCTGCACATACACAAAGTCATTGCAACGTTCTATACCTTTCTACACACAGTTGCCCACAGGTATGAGGTTTCCTATACACAGCTGTCCACAGTTGCCCACGGCTATCACTGTGAAGGGACTGTCACCACGATACAAGACTAAGAATTCTGACATCAAGAGCGTGTCAGGACAGTAACCTTTACACAAATACACTTACTTTACAAATAAAAAATAAAGATATCGAAAATTTAATCAACCTTTTTTCTAATACTTCAGACATTTTTTTCTAGTATTTCTAGAAATGTTACCTTTTCTCTAATTTCTGTTTGGTTTTCTTTCAGTAACGGCAGTCAGCACCGAGAGATGCAGTGCCATTAATTAAAGTCTGCACTAATTCCAGTCTGCAAATCGAGCAAACAGAGCTAATATCCACTGAATCACGTGATGCTGGGTACACGATAAGGTCAAAGGTTGATGGACAAGGCTACAAGTAAACTGTGTGGTGTAACACGCTCAAATAACCGCCTTCGCTAATGACAATGTAAAGTGTTCTCAAAACAAACAAAAAAAATTGCATGTGAGAAAAGGACATTATTTGTTATGCCATCAAAAAAATTATCTCATTTTGATTTTTAGATATTATACAGACATGTCGATAAATGTCAATAAATGTTCGTTGCATGAAATTAAAACTTAACATGAACAGTGACCTGCTAACAAAGTGCGATGTCTGAGCTCAATATGTATTTTTTTCAACAGAATTGTCTGTAAGAAACAAATAACGATGAGTAAAACTTCCTCGAAACAAACTAAATCACAGTCAGCTGTCTTGCCATCACATCTAAAATAATTATAACTTCACAGGTAGTCGCAAACACATCTTTGACTTAGAGAAAACATATTTTTAAGTGATGCATGGATGAGTAGACTATAAAAGCGCCCAATCCCAGTCAGCCACGTTTAGCATGTCCAGTGAAATATGACTTCAACAAAATGCTGCTAATAAATATAAAACTGAACATTGAAGACTTGAAAAGTAATATGCAACGAAATACTAGATTTACACGACAATAATGCACATTTTATAAATCTGATAGAAACAGCCAGTTTCCCTCAAATACAAAGGATACCTAGAATGTCCAAATAGTCTACATAGCTACTCTTGACCTCTTCTACACCTGCAGGTCAAACATTTTCTGATCAGCTTTTTAAAACGAGAACGGAACTTCTTGGAGGCAGCAAAGTATATCACAAAGTCTACAGCGTAGTTCGCTTCTGATAAAGTGAATGCTATACGCCATAACATTGCAGACGTAAACCTTGTGTGAGGGGTATCATAATTCAATATGTCGAATGGTTCAATAAGGTGCAAGATGCAGATCGGGGTGTAGGTGACGAGGACGACGATTGCATCCCACACCACCATGACAGAGATGGCGACCTCAACTCTTGTCTGCGTTGTCTCCCCTGACGTGTCCGGGGTTGTCCTTACCATGGCCTCGCGCGCCTTTCGTTGCCTCCTGAGACTGACGATGATAAGACAAGGAAAGATGAGGAGGAGTATAAAAGGAAAAAAATAGTAGAGGAAGATCTTAAGCCAGTACCAGTAGTTTGTGACGAAATCATCAGAAGGCTCCAAAAAAAGACAGAATATCTCCTCTATGTGGTCTATTTTAATAAACTCATAAATATAACAAAAACACAGTATTATCCCCAGTAACACGGCGATGAGAATAGCTCTCTTCTTGATAAAATAGATTTTCTTCTTGAGAGGAAAGCTAATGGATAAAAACCGTTCAAAACAGACCAGCACCAGAGTCCAGTTGGCGTAGTTGCTGACTAACTGTACAAACAATTCCTCTTTACAAACAAAGGTATTTAATGGCACTTTGTAAATGTCCATCTGGTGAGAAATAAGCCTCAGTACCAGAGCCAGCAGGTCAGCTACGGCCAGCATGGACATGTATAAGGTGGCTGTAGTGAGGGTCATGGATGTGGTTACTAAGATGCAGGCGACATTGCCAGGCACACCCACACCTACCAGCACCCAGATGTACACTTTGTAATATTCATACAAAATGGTCATGCGGTATTGGAAGCGCTCCCTTTCAGTATCGTTTGTGTTGTTCATAGTCACTGTTGCTGTAGTCACGCAGAATACTGAAAATTAATCAAAGCAGAAATGTCATACATTATTCTCAGTAATACAAATAAGTTCGCAATAGTTTTAATGTCTAGTGTTTAAGTCCGTTTTTAGTACTTCTCTTACAGACTTCATTGGGTTGTTGTTTTTTTTTGGGGGAGGTGGGGGGTTGTTTGTTCTTGTTTCTCTTTTAACATTTTCTGCTGTCTTTTTATCACTTTCAAAACTTTAATATGTATAAGTCTTGTATAAAGTTGATTTTACTTCCCCATCAATTGCTCTTTTTGTCCATTTTTTTCAAACGATAATCTAGGTCTAAATTCAATACTGAATCATCGTTTACAATAGTTCGAACTGCGTATGAATGTTCCAGACTGCATCTCGAAAAAAAGTAAAAGTTTCTTCCACTCTGGAATCCATACGCAATCTTCAAAGTAAAGCAAAAAATGTGTCACACGTCGAAAGATCTCGTAGAGCTATAAATAAGTGTCGGAAGTGATTATCAAAAGTTGTTTGTTTTTTTTTTATTTGTTTTTTTTTTTTTATTTTAACAAATAGGATAGAAAGAACTGTCCCTTTGAATAATAATCACAGTTCAGCATAGACGATACAGCATTCTGAAATTTAGGGGGCTATATACTACCAAACGTTCAGCGTGATATTCTAGACATATAAATGTGTAGACCTAAAAGATCTTCGGTTTGTATTTGCAGAATTAATGACAGTATAAACATTGTCTCTAAACGCACTGCACTACTAGAAAGACATCTTTGCTGGAAAAATCAAGGCTGCTTTACTTCCAACATATTAAAAATGTATATCTCTGTGATTAATGGAGAACAAGGGTGGAGTGAAAAATAGAGAAGACATAAGCAAGCTATTCCAAAGCATCTTCCAAGTATAACTCTGTTAGTCACGACCTCCTTCCTTTCATCCTATAACGAGTACATGTGAACGCACGCACAAATGCATTTCAGAGAGAAACAAATGTGCAATGTGTCAAGATACTTTTTAACGAGCTTCTTAACAGTTCCAAAACATGAGGGGGAGCTTTTTACTTTGTCTTTTTTTCCCATTGTTCCAGGTTGCAGTCACTGCAGTGTGTCGTGCTGACTCAGTCTCTGGTCTCATGGCCTCTCTACCTGCCCGCACCACAGGACGATACACAGTCCCACAAGACGAGTCTTGCTTTAATTGTGTTGTAAACTTCTTTTGCCCTTCCTTGTCCAGTCATGCTACTCTTAACTGACTAACTTTTGAATGGAATACATTTATTGCCACCCTTCGTTACTAGCCTATCCAACTTCGTTCTTTTCAACATTTCGCCGCCAACAGCACCACGCATACGGTGGAATAATAAATGTATTCCATTCAAACGTTAGTCAGATAAGAGTAGCATGACAAAAATGTACAAAAGATAAAATGTAAAATGCTCACGTGTCTGATCGGCTGCACCCTCTCGTGAGTACGTTAAAGTCTGTTGTTTGATTTTAATTTGTTTTTGTCTGCTCTTTCTTGCAAAGTTGTATTCCTGTCGGTATGGACTTTGTCGTAAAGAATATCTGAGAAACTTCTGTAAATAAAAGTATGTCTGTGGACTAGATTGTGCACAAAAAATATATTTGTCGACTAGATTGTGTCACCAAAATCGTTCTTTACAAATTTCTTGGCATTGTCGCTTGACCTGTCGAATGACTTCTGAACGTTTTCACTTCCTATGTGCTCTCGAATTCAAATCTGGTGAATCTTGCTACAGACAACCATTACGACAACCATTATGGTAATATGAAAGCCTATATTTATTGCTTACATTTTTAGTTCAGAAATAGATGTCTAGATGCCTTCAAGTATAATTTCCAGTATTTTTATGAATAAATTGTTTTCTTTTTTGGGAAGGGGAGTAGGGTGTATTAATTGTCTTTTGCCGAGGGAGCAGCACAGCCTCGCGCCGGCGCTGATGTTAACGGCTCATTTTTCTCACGTGCTCGTGCCAGCAACACAAATTCCTGCTTTCGAGCCTTTACTCGGGAGCGAGCACGCAATCTCTCTGCCATATTGTTATTATTGAAAATAAGACAAAAACTCCGAAGTTATTTCTGTACAGTGCAATACTAAAATTCAGAAAGACGTATGAATGTGCATTTATGTGGCTCGAACAAGTCTGCATACTGGTATGTCACAGCAAACAATCAGTAACGAGCAATCAGTGAAAATGGCTATTAAATGAGGTAATTATCGCAAGTACAGTCCTGCTCAGAGAGAATTTTTTTAAAATATGTGTTACATGGAACACCTTCAGCGTAGTGAGATGAGTTTTAACTTAAACTTTTATTTAGAGTAACAGAAATATCGTAATGAAACAATGGTTGTAAGAAATCTCCGACAACTAATGAAGGTGTTACCTACCTTTGCAATTAAAATCAAACCACGCGTTGTCTCCTTTTGTTATGTGAAGGGGAGGAGAGGGGCGTCAGCATCGAGAGTCCTACCTCACACTCCTCTGACGGTTGCGTGCGTTTTGACAGCTTCCTGCAACAAGCCTTTGCCACCATCAGTCTTCAAGCCTCAGACTTTCTTGTTCCTCTCGTTAACTGGCTGAACCCACCAGTGCGCCTACCCTCGTCGGCACCGCGAGCTTTATGCTACTTCAGCGCCAAGCCCGTCCCCCTCACTCACACACAAAGAGAGAGAGAAGGAGTGGGAGAGAGCATCTCCTTCATGAAACCTGCCAGACCAAAACCACTCTTAAGCAGCGGGCACACGAGAAACCAAAAACTGCTTTGAAAACCTGTTTTTCGAAAACAGAGGTTTGCCAAGCCCGCTTGCCAGCTGTCACAAATGGGACTGCTGCTCCCACAGCAAAACGCTCAAGTACAATGTTTCGAAAACTTTGTGGGAAAGTAGCTGATGACAAAGTTCATCTGATCTGCTCATGTTGGTTTGTTTGTTTGTGTGTGTGATCCATATTTGTTTTCCACTCTTTTAACAGACTTTCACGGCATGTCCATATACGTCTTAATTACTTTTCTTGTGTTTTCAACTGGTCCTGTTACCTGCACGCTAAAGCACGTGAGAGGCGCAGTAATGCAAAACACAAGCTAAATCCTCGCCGTTGGGTGTCAGCAATTAAAGAATATTTTTTAAGTGTTGTATAGACATTTCTATATTATGGAACGGCTCAAATAAAGCAGCCAACACTTTTATAGAGAGCATCACGTGACCTATAGACAACCATACAGGTAAAACTAATATCAGATATATCAGGTATAAGCCACAACAAGAAAAATCAAGCACTGCAAGCTTACTTCGATAGGGAAACGAATTTAATTCTGGACTGGAACGTAAATAAACTAAAGGTAATCACGCTGGAGTTTTAGAGAGGAAGACGAAAGTGATGAAAACACCTTATTATCGTGCTTTGTTTTTCATCTGCCACTCAGTCTCATGTTATTTGAGTAGCAGCCGACATGTGCTTATCGTAAATCTATTGTTTCTTTTGGCTGCTTGGTGTCTTTAACAGCAGTTTAGTCGATACTGACAGATTTTATCCAGTGTCGGAATAGAACTCCTCCAGAAAAACAAACAATTTCTTCAGAGACTACTTCTAGTAGATGTGGCATCGTTCGTTATCATATAGTTTGACTCAGTGTTTGATATTTTTCATAGCTGGTAGGTAGGATGTTCAGCTTGTTTTATAAAAGATGTACATGGTTAAATGAGTACGTCTAGTTTTGGTGGAATAGGTGTCTGATAAATGCTTGTCGTTATTTTTTTCTATATTGTAGACGCTACAGACGAAGAAGCAACAGTCAGAGAAACAAATTCAAAGAGAGAGAGAGACGGCAAGAATATCTGCGGAATCCTCGTGTGTCGCTGCGAGCTTGAGCTCGACAAGAGTTATCTTTAGCCACCAGGTGTCTCTGTGGTCAGTGCTGTATGACATGTGTCACAGCTTAAACAGAGGAATCGCTCCTAGGTTTAGTTCCTGCGTGTCATAATAGTGTCTCTGTATTCGGTTTTCATAATAGTAAAAGAGTGTTTTTAAGTGAACAATGACATCAATGGGTTTTTCTGTGAGTGTTGTACTTCTTTTTAAGAAATATTTAACCCAAAACCAATGTTAGCATTCAACAAAAAAAGAGGCAGGTCGTAAAATGAAGGAGAGGAGTGGCAAGGGCCCCTTGCCTAACTCTAAGCACCAGACTTGCACGGGTAGCTTTGAGAGTTAATAAATATGTATTCAGAGCAGCCTGTGAGCAAGGAATTGCAGTAATCAAGCCGAGAAAGAACGAACACACAGACAAGAGTGTTGGCAGCGGGCGTAGAGATAATGTGGCGGATGGCGCTGATCGTACGGAGTTCTGAATAAGCAGACTGATAGCTG
>SRHC01002940.1:32299-50790 GCA_004794325.1 Pomacea maculata | reverse complement strand
TTCTACTGCCTAATATGATTATCTCTTATCATGATCAGTTTCTACTGTTAGAATTATGTCGCGTGTCTCGCTCTGTTAAGAGTTGAATTTTAAGCTGCTGGTTTCACTGAAAGTAGACACAGTAAGTAAAGTTGACACCACTTAAAATGAAGAGAAGAGACGAGGTCTGTCTCCTCTGACAGTTGAAGGCTGACTTTTGATGTTACCTGTGTGATTGATTACAGGTAGACACTGTGACATGCTGAAAACAGGGGAGCTCCTTCAGCTAGGTCACTAAGAAGATCTAACGGTATACTTAAACATAACTTAAACATCTGGAAATTAACGTAGATAATAAGTAAACTGTCTCAAGGAAATAACTATTAAACATCCTATGCATGCATGCACCGTCGTGTGAGGAGCACCTGGAAATTTTGTACAGATCCTTGATGGTCCGTATCAATCTTTTCCCCACATTAAACGGGTGAAGAAGTTCTAAATAGTTCCTAGTACTAAATTCTGATAAAGATCTTCTTAAAGTCCCATAAACCTAAAGTACAAATTATTTACCCACTAGAGATGCTTTTGTATGAAACCTCGGGTGTTGAAGATCTGCTTTACGGTGCTTTTTCTGGCGCGGTAACAGGCGGCGACATAATTTTAAACTATAGATACCTATAGTATTCATAAGCTACTTATAAAGAAGCGAAAAATATAATATATTTACAAAGTATGCAATCACATTCGGAAATATTTTGCTTTATTTCTGTGAAAAAAATCGAGACTACATTTTTCTGTCAATACAAATTAGTCGTGTGATATACATTGGTCAGTCGTGGATATTAGCAAGTGAAAAACACGTGGCACTAAGTATAAGCAGGAAAATACCTGTTGTTGCTTAGTGACCATAATATGGTTTGATTACAAATTTTTACAAAATGTTGCTTTATGATATTGTAATGTAATTGTAAAGAATATGGAATTTTCACCGGTAAAGACAGGAATAACACTCAGTGCCTTCATGTGCCTCAAAAGAACAGAAGCCACTCTCAATACAATTGGCTCACCTACAGAGTTGTAAATGCTACACTAAAGGTAAGACATGTTTTTGAAGTGGAGTTGGACTTTCATGAGCATTGACTGAATCAATGTAAGTAAACAGATGAAAACGAGAATTCAGAAACATCCGGTTGACTCGTAGTTTATTTACTAAAACATTTGAAAGTGAAATTGCTTCTATAAATAGATTTACTTCGATTGTATTTGGTATTTTTGGCTATAAATTAATTTTTTTCACTATTCATCAGGTGTTTATCCTACCCAAAGAATTAAAATGTGACATTTGTGTTCATCGATTAAAGAAAGAATAATTTTCTTACATAAATATAAAAATTATGAGAACAATTGAAATATGAAATTTGTTTGGCATATGCCAAAGATATATGTAAATTGTTAATACTTACAAATAAATAAAACCGATAGCGGCATTACATTTATTTTACTTTACAGCTAATAACTAAAAAAGTTATTCCAGTAGTGGTTTTTCTTTAATAAAATAGTTTTTAATCTTACATAATGTTTTCATTCAGACAGTATGAACGTTAACTTTTAAAAAAGTATTTCGTAACCATTTTAAGTAACTATGAAGTATATTTTTAAGCTGATTGAAACATGAACTATTTTAAAGCGTGCAGAATAAAGGAAGAGTTTAGCAAAATTTTGTGGACATTTTTGAGTGTAGTGACGGTATGACTTTGTTATTTTACATCTATGTCCTCTTTGTATGCTCAGTTTGTTTATAGTATTATTTATAGTACGACAAAGCACCACCAATTAATGAGCAAAGACTATAGGAAACACAAGCACAAACACAAACTCAAGCTGAAAAACGTGTCAGTGTGTCATGTGTCGTGTAACGCGATCGGACGTTGCGGAACTCGTTCTCAGAGGCACGCTCACAGTCACACATAAAATAGGGAGAATACAATGTAATATTTATTGGTGGTCGAAAAAAGGGTAACAATGATGGAAGATGTAGTACGTGTTTTGTTGGGTTTTTTTTTTTTTTAGAACACGAACTTCATGCACTGTACTCTTAAAGGGCAAGGCAATAAAATATCTTAAAAACCCGTAAGACTACAAGTAGTGGAGCCTGAGAAGGAAAAAATAGTCTCTAGTTTCCCCATCCATATTATGACCGACAATTATTGACCCTGCTAGGTGTGCAGCCATCCAGTCTCCCACCACCCCTTATCACCTTTGCACCACACTGTAGGTCTGTTACCTGCCACATGGTCTGTCAGGGACTCGTTCAATTCACACTTTCATACACCGTCACACTTCACTCGAACTCACTGACGGCCATATAAATGCACGTCCCCACGCGTTTTCTTTTCACACAGATATCACAGAGATTTGTCGTGGGCAAATAAGATTTATTTAACTCAACATTTCACATTAAACACATACATTATTGAAAATCATATACGGTGTAACATCGGTTTAAATGTCTTTTTCCCGCGTCGCTCAAGTAAGTTGGTCGTCCGTTTTTCTTTCGAAAAGTTCTCAAATTGCTACTTACAGTTTGGCTTCTGTTATTCACACTTGTTCATACTTCCACACTGTCCGAAGCGAACGCCCAAGAATAACTGTGGTAAAATCCTCCCTGAGTTTCACATACACTATACTGCATCCCAATGTTAATGATCGTAGTCTCTCTCCTTTTCTGACTACACATTGAACAACGAAAAGTCTTTTTCCTTTTACGACATGTCCTTTCTTAAAATCCACAGTTGTAGGATTCTTATGTTCTCCGTCTTAACAGAGTCGTACATTGATTAGTTTGACAGTTCTTCTCTTCTTGAAAACTCTCACAATTTTCAGTTCTTATAAGGAGTAGATGATTTCTTGGCCGACATCTAGGTGGCGACCACGAATAATTATTCTGGAACAACACACAAGTTCCTAAAATGGACAATCCATACACTCTGTCTGCTACTCGTCCTTTCTCCCCGCCGTCTCTGTATCCACACGTACAGTCAGCTCGCTCCTCAGTTTTCCGCCCGTCCTCTCTCCCAAAAATCTTCTCCGTCTCGGCGGTTTCGTTGGGATTCCACACTCCCAATGAGTCCCTCAGAAGTTCCTTGACTAGGCAAGCAACTAAATTTACTTATTACCGGTCACTGTATCCACACGCACAGCAAGACCTCTTTCACGCCTGTCTTTCCTATCTCTCCTCTCCCGTCGTCTGCTCCTTCCAAATTATTTTCACTCTCAGCACAATCTAAAATTACGTCAAGAATGACGTCGGGTTCTGAAGGGAAACCACGACGCAGCAAACACACTCGCATACTGGTAAGGGCAATAATCTCTGACGAACAACAGACAGGGGCAACAACCCCCTGTTCCTAACATGCTCTGTACCGAAAGATGCACGACTCCTCAGAACTCTCCTCCTTAAACGGAATAAATAACTAAGCCCCGCGCCGCACCCTACCCCCGCACCTGGACCCACTGCAGCACGCGACACGTGACATCATGCATTAGTTCTTCTTTTTAATTACTTTACCACTAATCTATTCTTATATATGGCCAAGTATGTAAAATAGTAATAGAAGTATAAATATAGTGTTGGGACAAGGTATGGCTCTTTCGGTGATACTTGACATTAATAACTTATGTTATCGATGACCAATTCGCCTTTTGGACTTTGGACGATTTACCTTCTGGTAATGGGAGTCTGTGGTCTTTCTCGAGGCGATATGGTCTTGTGGTGAAGTGACCTGACCCCGTGACACACAAATGCGACTCATTCTCACTTGATAGTACTCGGCGTTACAAGTAGGGTATAGCATCATATCACACATCGATCTGTGCGCTCAAGACTTTATAAGGGAGGTAACTACTGTATTCTTCAGAAATTGATCATCCAGAGTTATTTTCCATTATCAGTAGGGATAAGGGGAAGTCAACTAACCAGGAATTTCGTTGCTTGAAAGTAGGAGAAGGCTCAGTTGGTCAAGCGCCATGTCGAAGTCGGTTGTCGTCTACTCAATTCAACATGGATGATAACACAACCAAAAATGAGAAGAAAATATTAGGTAATCTTTAAATTTTAATGTGTATTCCGATTTAACACTATGTTTGTATACATTGTGTAAATAATCTTCTGTTACTTTGAAACTTTTAACCTATTTCACTAAATGCGAATTCTCAGTCCCATTCCAATACAATCTATCATTTAATTTTACTACAAGCAAAGAAAACCTATATTTCTTAAGATTCAAACAACATAAATGGTTTCGAAATCCACTGTAAAACGTGTTCCACTGAGAGTTGTTTGTTTTGTAGGTTAATAGAAACATCGATCAAAATTTCATTCGCAGACATTCGCCTCCATGTCAAGACTGATTTCGCGGGAATGGAATTTTCATCTCTGTGTATCAAATGAGTTAAAAATGTTTAGTAGTGATCATAGCTGTGTCTCATAAGAATCTCATTGTTTACAATTGTAGCTGACGTCGAAGGAATCATTGTAAACAAAATAGGAACATCGCATGTTAATGCAGTCATAGACTGACTATATTACAATGGATGTAGTTAAATTTTTTTGTTGTTCAAACAATCAAACGGCAAATGACTTGCATTATTAGTATAATATTTAAACTAGAAGTAAATACCTTCAAATAAATTACTGGAATTGTACATTTGCGTAGATAGCTCGCCGTGCATTCTTATGAACGTACTCAAACGTAGAGCTTGTTTCTTTATTAAAGGTGATCGACAAAGACACTGAGAGGTCGTAGACTTGTGAAGATCAGTCAGGCTCACGTGACACATTTCAAAGGTGTTCAACTTGCCAAAGGATGTTGAAATAACGACGCCTTTTTTTAAACAAGAAGACTGCAATTCCATCCTCGTGAAACAGCCTGAGACAGAAATGAAGAATAAAACCTGCAGATGTTAGTTTGTGTCTTTACTTTATCGCTGGAAGAAATGAACCAGGTTTCAGTGATAAGCATCGACAAAACAGTCAAGAAAACAGTCAATATAGACTTTTTGTTTTTCCGAGACTTACGTCAGTAAACGGCTGGTAAAGAGTCGTATGTACCTTTATCTTCAGCGCCTCTAAGTGAACACACATGAGGTACAGTATACCTGTCTACTCGAGTTGAAATACACTTTTCTATCAGCTTGTAAGGGCTTTGATAACATTAAAGCTTGTTGTTACTAGTGTAGCCTTATTCTTGTGTCTTGTTGGGTATTTAAAATAAACTATTCGAGTTTACTGTAATGTACAATGAAAAACATTTAATTATATAATTTCTGCTTTTCTGCATTAGAAATGTCAAACAGTTTGCAGCAATTCCGGAAATCAACAGGATTCTTCAAAAGGAAGAACACCCCATCAATACCGCGAGTGAAATTCTAAAGGTCGGATGTTGAAGTAAGTTATTACTTGATTTCATTTGAGTAAAGTACAATCGTTTTCTCATTATTTGAATTGCCCAATCTAGAGAAGAAATAAAAATAATAATGTCAGCTACGAATTTTAAATATATTAATAAAACGAAACAAATGGTTGCGCACTTGCAAAAGCAATAACAGGAAATGACACACACACACACACTTGCACATTCACACATACGCACACATAAGAAATTTTACTTGCAAATTAACAATGTTTCCACGAACATTTGATATATTTCCGCCTTGAAAACTTCTTTGTAGTTTCTAGTATTTAAAAATAAGATGATTTTGAAAAAACATATAAGTAAAAGTTTAAAAAATGAACAGTTAAGAATTAAAATTTATTTCTTTTTATAAAAAGCTTTCTGCATCTTTTCTCTCTTCATAATTATTAAGGATCTATAAAAGCAGAGTGTTGTATGAGTCTCGAACACAATGTTTTAAACCAGAGGTAGAACGGCTGGTTGATAGAAAATAAGATTGTGATTGTTTATTGTGAATAATGAATGAGTCTTTTAACGTGACGATACCCTGGGTGACATCAGCAGTCTTATCTCCCAGTTTGCCAAGCTTCGCCATCTACAAATTAGTTCATTTAATTGTCTATGTAGGTCTCACCCAACTGGCGTGTCTTATCGGTATCCCAGGTAATGTCATCAACTGTGTTGTGTTCTACAGTCAGGGTCTCCGCGATAGGATGAACCTCTGTCTCTTCTCCTTGGCTCTCACGGACTGCGCCTTCTTGTTGTCCTTGTTTATAGGGGACCCTGTGAGCTACTTCATCGAGTGGTCTGACGAAGAGACCTTCAAGAAATATAACAAACATGTTTTTTTTGCTGTATACAGTATGGCTTACACCTTACGATCTACATCGTCTTTCATCACCATGGTGATCGCGGTAGAACGTTGCGTGTGTGTGGTGTTTCCTCTCCGAGCTTCTACACTGATTAGCACGCGCACCATGGCGACTGTTATTGTAACGGCTTTCGTATTTTTTCAGCTTTGCTATTCTCTCTTTCCGCTTTGCTTTTACAAAGATGCAGTTATCGTACAAGGAAAAAGTATTCAGTTGATTTATGAAACCGAGTTCTTCCGCGCCAACAGAAGAATACTGATAATATTTAATAACAATCTGTTAGGATTTGCATTTCCCGTTGCTGTTTACATCATCGTGTTGACGGCGACTTCAGTGACAATAATCAAGCTGAAGACGGCATTAAAATGGCGAGAAGAGACGAGTTCTGTCGTCTCAGACAGTTGCAGTCGTCAGAGGGCGCTGACAGTCATGTTGGTAATAGTTTCTTGTGTGTACATTGGAACCATGTTACCGATAGTCGCTTGGGAAACTTGTGTCTTTGTTTGGACCAATCTTGGGGTAAATATCAATGATGAGGCTTTGCTGATCTTTATTTTGATTATGAATTTGCTTCCAGAGACAAATAGCTGCGTACTCTTTTTCATCTACTATCACAATTCTTCCAAGTTCAAACTTCACTTAGAGCAAAGTTTTAGACGTTGTGGAAAAAAGATAATAACGCCAATTACTTGAACTACTTGTAAAACTTATAGATGTCGCTGATGTTCACCATTTTGCAAAGTTATGTTGAAGACAAAGGCACATAGTTTAAAAAAATAGCTATATACAGATTATCATAACTATTTCCAAAAGTAGACAGGACAACGTGTCTTTAAATGTGGATTTCCTACAGGGAAAGATATATTAAAGACGGTCAAATCTTCAAACTACCGTTTTAAATTTTCAACGGAAGTAGCTCTTCAAATAGGAATCACGAAGGGCTTTTGTCAGCTGCGACTAACGAATGTTCCGACCGCAGTGTCTGTAGTCAGCCTTAAAGTAAAAAAAGCGGGTGAGTCGGACTACAATAATAATAAAAATTTAATTTTGATTGTTTAAACATTTTGTTAAGAGTATAAACCAGGTAATTGTAATAAATGTCGTAAAAAATATTTGTTTTCAGTTAGTTCACCTACTAGAGAAACGTAAAATCCACAGGCATAGATTAAACTACTCTAGTACCACTATAGATATATTTATATATCACTATATGCCACTATAAATATTTATTTCTAGCCTTCTCTTCCTTATTCACTTTGTTCATCGTTGGCGTACTCCTACCATCTCAGAAAAGAGCTTACTGAACTAGTGAAGTTGCCTTCATGCCTTTCCGTATCTTTCGACAAACATCACCAGATACCTGTTGATGTTTTGTGACCATAATACAGTTTGATTAGAAATTTTGACAAAATGGTTCTTTGTGATATAATATCGTAATTGTGAGAAAAATGGAATTCCTATCTCTGAAGACTTGTCACACACGCTGTGCCTTCGTGTACCTCAAAAGGACAGAAACGACTCGGAATACAATTGGCTCACCTACAGAGTTGTAACAGCTACACTCAAGATAGCAATGTGTTTAAAAGGGAAGGAGGTTTCCGTGGGAATTTACTAAATAAATGTAAGTAAAGAGAGGAAAACGCGAGAAGTGAGAAACATCGTGTTGACTTCTAGCTTATTTACTCAATCCTTTCAAAATTAAATTGTTTCTAAAAATAGACTTAATTGGATTGTGTTTGATATTTTTCCTTTTAAATTTATCTTGTTTCTCAATTAAAAAGGTGCTAATGCTGTCCAGAGAATTACTTTGTGACATTAGTGTTTATTGATTAAACAAAGAAAACATTTTGGAAATAAGTATAAAAATTATGAGAAAGAATGAAATCGGAAAATTATTTGTTTATGCCAAAGACATATGTGAATTGTTAACCCTTACATAGAAATAAAACCGAAAGCGGCATTACATTTATTTTATTTTACACCTGATGAGTAAAAACGTTATTGCAGTAGTTTTTGCAGACGTTATTACAGACTGAAACAAATTCCTTCTTGACGAAAAAATTGCTCTAGGTTTTCATTGGCCCCTTGGATATTTGCAAAAATAACCAAGTGCTTTGTGAACTTTGTAGCTCGTTTTGCCAGTGCATTTAACACGACACCGCGCTCTCCTGCTAGGTGCATTCTGATCCCAGACAGGTGCTATTCTGTGAGAGATTTATAGCTCAGAAGTTTGTTTCTTTATTAGAGGTGATCGACAGAGACACTAGTAGGTCTTGGACTGGTCAAGGTGAGTCAGGCTCACGTGACACATTGCAATCGGATGTTGAAATAAGGACACCATTTTCCAAAGACAAGAAGACTGCAATTCCATCCTCGTGAAACAGCCTGAGACAGGAACGGAGAATAAAACATGCATTTGTGTGTCTTTATCGCTGGCAGAGGTGAAGCAGGTCTCAGTGATAAACATTGACAATACAGTCAAGTGTACAGTCAGTATAGTCGTTTTGTTTCTCAGCCACTGACTTCACTACACGACTGGTAAAGAGTCGCCTGTATACATTATCTTTGCCCCCTCTAACTGTAATCACATGAGGTACAGTATACCTGTCTACACTTTTCTATCAGCTTGTATGGGCTTTGATAACATTAAAGCTTGTTGTTACTAGTGTAGCCTTCTTCTTGTGTCTTGATGGGTATTTGTTATAAACTTTTTGAGTTCACTGTAATTTACAATGAAAAACATTTAATTACATAATTCCCGCTTTTCTTCATTAGAAATGTCAAACAGTTTGTAGCGATTCCAGAAACCAACAGAACTCTTAGCAAGTCAGACACACCCCATCAACACATCGCGTGAAACCTAAAGGTCAAACGTTGAAGTAAGATATTGCTTGATTTCATTAAACTAATGTTCAATCGTTTTCTCATTATTTAAAACACCTAAGCTAGAGAAGAAGTAAAAATAATAATGTCACTTTAAAAGTTTTACACAAATTTACAAAACGATTGCGTACTTGCCAAAGCAATCAGACGAAATCACACACACACGAGCGCGTGTACATTCACACATACGAACTCATAAACAATTTTATTTGCAAATTAACAATGTTTTCACCGAACTTTGCTATATTTGTACATCATACTCTTCTTTGTAGTCTCTAGTATTTAAAAATAAGATTGTTATAGAATAATTATCATAGTAATATTTTTAAAATGAACAACTAAGTATTAAAATTTATTTTCCCTATAAAAAGCTTTCTACATTTATCTCTCTTCATAATTATTCGGGATCCATAAAAGCAGAGTTTTGTATGAGACTCGAAAACAATATTTCAAATCAATGGTAGAGCGACTGGTTCATAGAAAATAACATTGTGATTGATTAGGAATAATGAATGAGTCGTTTAACGTGACGATACCCGGGGTGACATCAGCAGTCTTATCTCCAAGTGAGCCAAGCTTCGCCATTCTCAATCTAGTTGATTTTTGAGTGTAGTTAAGTTATGACTTTCTTATTTTACATCTTTTTCCTCTTTGAATGCTCAATTTGTTTATAGTATTATTTATAGTATGACAAGGCACCACCAGTTAATGAGCAAAGACTATAGGAAACAGAAGCACAAACACAAACACAAGCTGTAAAACGTGTCAGTGTGTCATGTGTCGTGTAACGCGATCAGACGTTGTGAAACTCGCTCCCACAAGCACGATCACAGTCACACAGACAGACACACGCCCGACGTGAGCAACGAAAGCAATCGTTACCCAGCGCAGACATAAAAACACACGTTACAAAGTATTATTTATCGGTGGTCGAAAGATAACAATGATGGAATACATAGTACGTTTGTTTGTTTGTTTGTTTTTTTTTTTTTTTTTTTTTTTTTAGAACACGAACTTCATGCGCTGTACTCTTAAAGGTCAAGGCAATACAATATCTTAAAAACCCTAAATACTACAATTAGTGGGGCCTGAGAAGGAAAAAAGGAGCCTGTACTTTCCCCATCCGTATTATGACCGACGATTATTGACCCTGCTAGGTGTGCAGCCATCCAATCTCCCACCACCCTGATCACCTTCGTGGTACACTGCATGTCTGTTACCTGCCACATGGTCTCTACCGAAAGATACACAACGCCTCAGCCCTCTCCTACTTACACGGAATAAACAACTAACCGCCGGCACCCCTCCCCCGCACCTCGACCACCCCTGCAGATAGCGACATTCGACATCATGGATTAGTTCATCTTTTTAATTAATTTACCACTAAGCTATTCTTATATATGGCGAAGTATGTAAAATAGTAATAGAAGTATAAATATAGTGTTGTGACAAGGTATGGCTCTTTCGGTGATATTTGACATTAATAACTTATGTGAGCGATGATCAATTCGCCTTTTGGACATGGGACGATTCACCTTCTGGTAATGTGAGTCTGTGGTCTTTCTGGGGCGATATGGACTTAGCTGGGACGTTTTGACTCAGGCTGTGGGCGACATGGTCTTGTGGTGAAGTGACCTGACCCCGTGACACACAACATGCACTTTCTTTAAAAATTTCTGTAGAAAAATTGTAAAATAGGGTAAAAGATCGGCTCGAAGCAGTCTGTCAAAATCTTAATTTTTTTCAATACGCAGCTTTTGCAAGAAGGAGCCATTATAGTGCATAAAATGTAAGTCAGGTCATAGAGGTAAATGTAATAGAGATGATATATCTACACAAAAACTGAAATACGTTCTTGATAAAGTTTGGCTAGTTACTAGATGTGGGTCGTAATGGGGAAGGTCTTAAAAAAGTTTTTAGTATGTATAACAGAAACAAATGTGACTCATTTTCGCTAAATAGTACTCGGCGTTACAAGTAGGGGCAGCATAAAATCACATATCGAGCTGTGCGCTGAAGTCTTCATAAGGGAGGTCACTACTGTATTCTTGAAAAATTGTTCCATGCAGAGTTACCTCCCATTAGCAGTGGAGAGAAGGGGAAGTCAACTAACCAGGTATTTCGTTGCTTGAAAGTAGGTGAAGGTTTAGTTGATCAAGCGCCATGTCGAAGTCGGTTGTCGGCTACTCAATTCAACATGGATGTGTGCACAACCAAAAATGAGAAGAAAATACTAAGTAATCTTTAATTTTTAATGTTTATTCCAATAAAATATATGTTCATTTAACACTTTGTATACTTTGTGTATATGATGATGATGATGATGATGATGATGTTTATTTATAATATGCAGGGTTCATTCAAAAAGAATGCTCAGTTCGCATCAAAGACAGAATAAAAAAAAAATATTAGATGTTTACATGGCGCTATTCCCAAGTCGGCTCAAGCGCTTTACCAATCCGACAAGCATGTATAACACACACACATTGAAAAGCACACATGCAGTCCCCGCCCCCATTCCACACACTTACACACGCAACTATAATAGAGAAAAGTGTTGGTACCTGGGATTCGAAGCCGCCATGAGGGCAGTGTCAGCACATGAGGCAGCTGCGTACGTCGGTTCTCAAACCAGTTGAGTGTCTAATGGACTGGACTGCCATGGAAACTTCCAGAGTCCGGCATGCACACACAGACTGTGGCAGAGGCGTCGTCTCAACACCAAGGCCGTGTACAACAGTTCACAAGACATCAGAAGGTTTTAGTCCACGCTGCTGATACACGTTGATCCTGAATCCAAAATGTAACGAAGCGGTTTAAGATGGCAAACTGTCAAATTTGCAAGAGATGGAAGTGGAGAAAATATTTGTGTAGAAATCGCTAGTCCACAAAGTCATGAGACGAATGGCACAAGAAACGGGACGTTACTCCAGATATGATTTGATCTGGCGCTTTATGAATTGCCGAGAACTGGTGTCAGCTTCCTGAGAAAAGAATATCACAAAATATAGATTACAAGTGTGTTTTTGTTTTGTTTCTTTCTTTTTTTTTTTTTTTTAGAGCACCAAATCAACAATCACAACGATAAT
Organism: Pomacea maculata; assembly: GCA_004794325.1. NCBI lineage: Eukaryota > Metazoa > Mollusca > Gastropoda > Architaenioglossa > Ampullariidae > Pomacea > Pomacea maculata. Next base: position 38,514 of record SRHC01002940.1, on the reverse strand, counting down.
CGCAAATGGTATCTGTGATAAAAGCAGATCGTAAGACGTGCAACAGTCTTGTATGTAGATAAAATCATCTGTACATCACTAAAATCAAGATGATCCATTGACAGTGAAGAGGAGACGACAGAGCGGACGCACGGTGTGACCTTTTCACCGACGAATGGCGAGAAGAAACCGTTACGAAGACGCTGGCTTTCGATGGGACAACAGAAGGCCGTAGCTGAACCGATAAGTCCGCAGACAAGCAGATCAAATTGAATAGTAAGACGAAAAATCATGTAACAAATAATATGAACGAAACTCACAACAGGTTCAACAGACAACAACAAATACTGAGAGCTCTCGAGCCTGTCAGGCGAAGGGACATCACTCTCAAAGTGTTTTCTGTTACTTTCTAATAGATTTAATAGATTTTTTAATAGATTTTTTTTTTTAAATCGATCGAAATTTCATTCGCAGACATACGTCTCCATGTCAAGCCTGATTTCGTGAGAAGGAATTTTCACCCCCGTTTATCAAATGTGTTAAAAATGCTTAGCAATGATCGTAGCTGTGTATCATAAAAATCTCATTGTCTACAGTTGTAGCATCATTGGAAACAAAATAAAAGCCGTAGAAATACTGTGTGATGAGTGCATGAACATCGCCTGTTAATGCAGTCATAGACTGGGTAGTTTTACAATGGATGTAGCATAATGTTTTTTTATTTGTTTTGTTGTTGTTGTTGTTGTTGTTGTTGTTGTTGTTGATTTGTTGTTTTTTTTTTGTCGAAATGCTGTAACAATAGAACGGCAAATGACTTGATTAATTAGTATAACATTTAAAGTAGGAGTGAAATAAGTCAGGTAAATACCTTCAAATAAATTGATAGAATCGTATATTTGCGTAGATAACTAGATGTGCACTCGTAATAACTCGTGTAACCGTCACCATGCGCTCATACACACACGTGCTTACCTTCTTCACTATCTATTGTGACAAAATGCACAAGGCGAGAAAAGAGACTATGGGTTGTTGAGCAAGTCTACCTACAATCTAAAATACGTACCAATGTAAATACATGCAAATTTTACAATCTTTTCTTTGCACTTTGTTGATATAGAATCACAAAATTGAGAACATAAAGGTATCAAGGGTAGTCAACTTTAACTTACGGGAAAAATATACAGTCAAATCTCGCTACTATGCCACTTTTGCTCGGTCCCGGTAGGTGGCATGGTAGCAAGATTTGACTGTATTCGTCACCGAATTCGAAAACATCCGATTCGTTTTAACTGGATTGTGACGATTAATTTCCATTCGTCTTTTAATGTCAATAAAGATGTCCTGACATGTAATACACAAATGAAATGCACACAAAAATCACCAAATTCGTAGAAGGGAATAAAATCAGGATTGTCACGCTATTATCTTCTAATCTTTACATTTTCTTTTTTTTTAATTTTATTTGCTCATATGTTACCGATTAACATTATAGAAAAACAACTTTTCAGACATTTGAAGAAATTCAGTTTAGTCAATTAAATTATTAATAAATGGAAACAAACCTTTAATTTGCAACTTTTGATTTGTAGGTGTTTGTTGATGTATCCTGTTTACAGAGATACATTCCTGTAGTTACTACCTGCTGCGGGCATCAGTACATTCCCTTATCTCTGTAGTAAAGAGTCGTGTGTATACATCATCTCCCTCCCCCCCTCTAAGTATACAGTACAGTATATCAGTTTACTCGAATTGAAATACAAATTTCTATCAGCTTTCATGGGCTTTGATATTATTAAAGCTTGTTGTGACAAGTGTGTCTTTATTTCTGTGTCTTGTTGAGTATTTGTTAGAAACTTTTCCTGTTCACTGTAACTTAAATTTAGAAACGTTTAATTTAATAATTCCCTCTTTGATGCTTTAGAAATGTCAAACAGGTTGCAGCAATGCTTAAAATCAACAGGATTTTTAAAAACCAAACACACACCATCAAAACTGCGCTAGAAATCTTAAAGGTCATATGTTGAAGTAAGTTATTACTTGATTTCATTTGAGTAAAGTACAATCGTTTCCTCATTATTTGAATTCATTTCAATAGAAAATAAAATAAAATAAAATAATAATGTCACTTCAAAGTTTTAACAACATTTACAAAACGGAACAAACGGTTGCGTAATTGCAAAAGCACTAAGAAGAAATCACACACACGTGCGCGCTTGTAAATTTACACATACGCACACATAAGAAATTTTACTTATAAATTAACAATGTTTCCACCAATATTTGATATATTTTCGCCTTAACCGCTTCCTTGTAGTTTCCAGTATTTAAAAATCAAAGGGTTATAAAATATTCATATTATTAATAGTTTTAAAAATGAACAGGTAAGAATTAAAATGTATTTCTTTTAATAAGAAGCTTTCTGCTTCGTTTCTCTCTTCATAATTATTAAAGAGCTATAAAAGTAGCCTGTTTTCTGAGTCTCGAACAAAATGTTTTAAATCAGAGGTAGTACCGCTGGTTTCTAGAAAATAACATTGTGATTGTTTATGAATAATGAATGAGTCGTTTAACGTGACGATACCCGGGGTGACATCAGCAGTCTTATCTCCCAGGGAGCCTAGCTTCGCCATCTACAAATTAGTTGATTTAATTGTATTTGTAGGTCTTACCCCACTGGTGAGTCTTATCGGTATCCCGGGTAATGTCATCAACTGTGTTGTGTTCTACAGTCAGGGTCTCCGCGATAGGATGAACCTCTGTCTCTTCTCCTTGGCTCTCACGGACTGCGCCTTCTTGTTGTCCATGTTTATATCGCAGCCCGTGAGCTACTTCATCGAGTGGTCTGACGAAGTGACTTTCAAGAAATATAACAAACAGGTTTTTTTTGCTGTGATAAGCGTTGTCTACACCCTACGATCTACATCCTCTTTTATCACCATGGTGATCGCGGTAGAACGTTGCGTGTGTGTGGTGTTTCCTCTTCGAGCTTCTACACTGATTAGCACGCGCACCATGGCGACAGTTATTGTAACGGCTTTCGTGTTTTTTCAGCTTTTTTATTCTGTCTATCCTCTTTGTTTTTACATAGATGCGGTTATCGTACAAGGAAAAAGTATTCGGATGATTGTGGAAACCGAGTTCTACCGCGCCAACAGAAGAATACTGACAATATTTATTAACAATCTGTTAGGATTTGCATATCCCGTTGCTGTGTACATCATCGTGTCGACGGCGACTTTAGTGACAATAATCAAGCTGAAGTCGGCATTAAAATGGCGAGAAGGGACGAGTTCTGTCGTCTCAGACAGTTGCAGCCGTCAGAGGGCGCTGACAGTCATGTTGGTAATAGTTTCTTGTGTGTACATGGGATCCATGTTACCAATCGTCGCTTGGGAAACTTGTGTCTTTGTTTGGACCAATCTTGAGGTCAACATCAATGACGAGGCTTTGCTGATCTTTGTTGAGATTATGATGTTACTCCCACAAACAAATAGCTGCGTACTCTTTTTCATCTACTATTACAATTCTTCCAAGTTCAAGCTTCACTTACAACAAAGTTTTAGACTTTGTTTAAGAAAGACTTTACCCCCAATTACTTCAACTACTTGCAAATCTTAAAGATTCCGCTTTTGTTTATCATTTTGAAAATTTAGGTTAAAGATAAGGGAACACAGTTTGAAAGATAATTATATAGTGTGCATCATAACTTTCTCCATAAGTAGACAGGACATCGTGTCTCTGTGTGACCTACGGGTTAAATACACGAGGTATGATTACTGTGATTTTGAGTCAAATATTCATCGGATTTTATTTGTTACACCCCCTGTGAAAATGAAAAAAACATTACTAATGATGCTAAATAACAACTTTGGCTTCAGAAAACGTCCTTCAAATTCTAAGAGATCCTTATCTCTGTTTGGATGAGGATTTCCTTTTTGAAAAGATAAATGAAAAAAGGTCAAATCATCAAATTACCGTTTTAAAGTTTCTACGGTAGTAGCTTTTCAAATAGGATTCACGAAGGGCTTTTAGCAGCTGCGACTAAGGGATGATCCTACCACAGTGTCTGTAGTCAGACCTGAAGTAAGAAAAGCGAATCAGTCGGGCTACAATAATAATAAAAATATAATTTTTGTAACACTTTCCGTACCCCCCCCCCAAATTCCTGCTTAAAGAACTTTACAAACATTATAAACCATTTAATAGTAATAATTGTCCTAAAAAATATTTGTGCTTTTAGGTAGTGCAATTCTATTATTCATTTATACATGTATTTATATATTCATTGCTAGCCTTCTCTTCTTCCTTCACTTTGTTCATCGCGAGCCTACATCTACCATCGCAGAAAAGAGCTTACTGAAATAGTGAAGATGCCTTCGTGCCTTTCTGTATCTTTCGATAAACCTCATGGACGCAACCGCTGCCTTTGTGTTTTTCAGATGTTCTCTTTTAATGTTTGTTGGAGGTCGAAAAAAAGTGAACTGTCCTCGTGAAGCACAGTTTACTCTTGTGACTAGAGCGTCCGAGAACATTGTCCCATGATGCCAAGAGGCGGTCCGGTGGCGCAACGGTTAGCGCGTGTCACCAATACAGTGAAGGTTGACTGCCCTGAGTTCATTTCTCTGCACGTGGCATCTGTTTACAGGGCTGGCTGCATGGCCGTAATAGAGCCTCAGTTGCTGGCACGGCGTAAAACACCAGCCCCCCCGCCCCCATGAAGCAAAGAGAACTTTACTGATGTGATCGTTACATGTATGTTAGCGACTTTATAGTCTGACTTGTCATTTGTTTCTATCTTGACTAGCACTGAATTATTTCTCTGATTAGGAGCTAAAGGCATGCTCCTTACGTGAGTGAGTATGCTTTATAAAAATTTTGAATTCCTCCTCCTCCTATTCCTCCTCCTCCTAATCCTCCTCCTCCTCCTCCTCCTCCTCATCATCATCATCATCATCATCATCATCATCAGTTTCTACTGTTCAATATGATTATCTCTTGTGATGGTCAGTTTCTACTGTTAAAATTATGTCGCGCGTCTCGCTCTGTTAAGATTTGAATTTTCAGCTGTTGGTTTCACTGAAAGTAGTCACAGTAAGTAAACCTCACACGCACTTCAAACGACGAGAAGAGACGAGTTATGTCTCCTCTGACAGTTGCAGGTTGACTTTTGGTTTTACCTGGGTTTGTGCTTATAGGTAGACACTGTGACCTGTTGATACTAGGGGAAGTTCGTTAACTTTCAGCTCGCTCATTAATCAGAACTAACGGTAAACTAAAACATATTATGGAAAATTACGTGGAATAATAAATTAAGTGAAGTGATGAACTATTAAACGAGATTCAAAATGAAAGGAAACATGCATTGCAAAATGCCCGGAACTGGAGTTTTTTTTTTTTTAATAGAAATGGTAAAGCTAGAAATGTCAGATGCGTGTCATTTAATTATTTTGTAAGAGTTTGGTGTTTTAATGCACTGTAGAGGTAATATCTGTGTGTGTGTGTGGACTACTGCTCATTGACCACTCAACTGCCAAACTAACAAAATAATATTAGATATTTCTTCTTCTACCAATAACCTGATTCTGGGAACTAATCAGGACTTTAATTAGGTCGTGTACAAAGTCTTTCATCTTCCGCTGTCTGTGGTAGATACTAAGGAATCTCTTGAAGCATTTCATCTCAAACGATTGTATTTTGTTCTGTTAGCAGGGTCCACGTTCCTCAGACTTACAGCATGATGGGCACAGCGAGAGGTTTGGAACAGATTGACTTTGCTGAAAAATACTGATGTTTCTGTTATTTAAATTTTAAAGTCTGGTAGTTGCCAATATTGTTAGTGTGATTCTGTGACCAATGTCCTCCGCACAGCCACCCTGTTTGGGATTGAAGTACTTAAAGGACGCACCTCTTATTCGGATCTCAGCCAAGCTGCATCAGACATCATTCCCTTGCTGATCTCGACCCTGTTCGCACTTAAATTGGTGGTGGATTCTGGAATGATTCACGTATGTTTTTCTCTTACTAGATGTTGAAAAGTAGTGCGGAAAGCAAACATCCTATGCATGCACGCACCGTCGTGTGAGGAGCATCTGGAATTTTTGTACGGAGCCTTAATGGTCCATATCAATCTTTTCTCCACATTAAACGGGTGCAGTAGTTCCAAATAGTTACTATTCTGTAACTAATAAACTTATAGTACTAATCATTTACCCACTAGAGATGCTTTTGTATGAAAA
>SRHC01002940.1:20243-30856 GCA_004794325.1 Pomacea maculata | reverse complement strand
CACCGACCTTTGCTACAATCACCCTTTGCAATTTTCTACGGAAGTAGCTCTTGAAATAAGATTCACTAAGCGCTTTTATTAGCTTCGACTAACGGATGTCTGTAGTCAGCCCTGAAGTAAGAAAAGCGGATCAGTCGGGCTACAATAGTAATAAAATTTAATTCTAATAGCACTCTAGGTACTCGCAATCCCAGGTTAAAGCACTTTGCAAACAGTATAAACTAATTAATAGTCATAATTGTCGTAAAAAATATTTGTGTTTTTAGTTAGTGCACCTACTTATGTTGAGAGAAATGTAAAATCCATAGGCATAGTTTCAGTTACTCTAGTACCAATACCGAAATATTCATTTCTAGCCTTCCCTTCTTCCTTCTCTTTGTTCATTGTTAGCGGACACCTATCATCGCAGAAAAGATCTTACTGAGAATTACGCGAGAATTGAAAAACATCGTGCTGACTAGTAGCTTATTTACTCCAATATTTAACAGTTGTTTTTATACATAGATTTACTTATACTGTATTCTGTATTTTTATCTACACATTTATCTTGTTTCACTATTCAAAAGGTGTTTATTTTGTCCAGAGAAATACATTGTGACACTCGTGTTTATTGATTAAACAAAGGATAGCAAATAAAATAAAAATAAATATTAGGAGGACGAATGGAATGGGAAATTTGTTTTGCAAATGCCAAAGATATATGCTAATTGTTAATCCTTACATATATATAAAGCTGAAAGAGACATTACATTTATTTTGCTTTATAGCTGATAAGTAAAAAATTAATTGCAGTAATCTTTTTCTCTGATATGATAGCTTTTGATCTGACATAATAATTTCATGGGGACAGCATGAACTTTTTATAAAACCATTTTAAGTAACTGTAGAGAGTAACTTATATATTTTCAAAAGTTATTTTTACTGAGCTGGATAAAACATGAAAAATTTTAAAGTGTATAAAATAAACGAAGTGTTTCGTAAAATTAGGTGGACTTATATTTTTGTGCAGTCAAGGTATGTTTTTGTTATATTACATCTATTTCTCATTTGAATGCGCGTTTAATTTATAGTTGTATTTATAATATGACAAAACACAAAGACAATATAAAACACAAACTCAAACACAAAGTGTCAAATGTGTCAAATGTGTCAGTGTGTCATGTGTCGTTTAACGTGATAGAACGCTGCTAAACTCGCTCTCACAGGCACACAGACAGACACACGACTGAAAGCAATCGTCTCCCAGGGTACACATAAAAACAAACGTGGAGAATACAAAGTAATATTTATCGAAAATAATGTAGCCGACCAACTCAAAAGGAATAAATAAAAAGGAAATTAATTAATTAGAAAAAAAAACCAACAAAAAAACAAACCCAACACCAATGAAAATATTATAAACACACATACAAGTAAAAATCAGAGAAGATAACTCGCCTCCCAGACCATTGGCTGAGTCACTGAGTCACTGAGTCACACCGCCGTCCGTCGCCCCCTAACACCGCCATGACCAGCAGCCCAAAGTCCGGTGAATATAGGGCGTTATGTGAGGAATTTTCTCTTATTTTTTTTCTCACTAGAGCTGTAAAATGCATTTTATACTTATAGAATACATTCCATAGCGGCAGAGAGAGAGAGACAGAGAGAGAAATACTCGATAAAAACCCATGTGATTCATTTTATTAAGTTGGCATTCAATTCATTTTATTAACTGTAGGAGCTCGAACTGGAAGCCAGTACAATTCCCAGACATGATGTGGATGTATCTTAGTGCTACAGACTGGCTCCACAGTCTTAAACAAATTCCTGCTCTCAAAAAGAAATGCTGTATCTTTTTCACTGACTTCTTGGATATTACTAGCATAAATAAACAAGAGCTTTGTGATCTATCTGTAACACAGAAAACTTTCGTTTTTCCAAGGCATTCAGCATGGCACCGCGCTCTCTTCCTAGTTTTTTTTATATAAATATATACCTCAGGGGTAAGACATAGCGCTGAGGGGCGACCACCGACACCTCATCTGGTAACAACTAATTGCAGGTTCTGGAGGGCAATAGTTCACCTGAACTGTCAGAGACTAACTGTGAAGCAGACACATCACTTGGAAAACCGGAGAGTTCAATAGACCACACTGAAGGTCGGTTACCTGCCACATGGTCTCTGCCAAAAGATGAGCGATTCTTCAGCCCTCTCCCCACTAAACGGAATAAATAACCGCCGTAACCCATCCAGTCCCCGCACCTCGACCGGACCATCCCTGCAGCATGCGACACAAGACATCATGCATCAGTTCATTCATTTAATTACAATGGTAACAATCTATTAATATATAGCAAAGCGGCTATATTTGCTTAGTAAAATAGTGGTAAAAGTATGAATATAGTGTTGGGACTAGGGATGGCTCTTTCCGTGATACTTGACATTAATAACTTATGTTATCGATAATTAACATAAGATAAACCTTTGGACGATTCAGCTTTCGGTAATGGTAGTTTGTGGTCTTTCTCGGGGCAATATGGACTTAGCTGGGATGTTTTGACTCAGGCTGTGGGGGACACATTTTTGTGGTGAAGGGACTTTGCCCAGTGACACACAACATGCTCTTTCTTTAAAAAATTATATGTAATTTTGGTAGAAAATGAAAAAAGAGAGTAAAAGGTCGGCCTGAAGAAGTCTTTCAAAATCTTCTTAATTTTTTTCAGCACGCAGCTCTCGCAAAAGGAGCCATTATAGTGCATAAAATGTCAGTCGTAAGTCAGGTCGTGGAGATTAATGTAATAGAGATGATATATATAGACAAAAACTGAAATACGTTCTTGATAAAGTTTGGGTAGTTACTAGATGGAGGTCGTAATGGGGAAGGTCTTAATAAAGATTTAAGTGTGTATAACAGAAACAAATGAGACTCATTCTCGCTGAATAGTACTCGGCGTTACAAGTAGGGGCAGCATCATATCACACATCGATCTGTGCGCGAAAGACGACAAAGGGGAGCTCACTACTGTTTTCTTCAAAAATTGTTCGTTGAAGAGTTACTTCCCATTAGCAGCAGAGTGAAGGGGAAGTCAATTAACCAGGTATTTCGTTGTTTGAAAATAGGCGAAGGTTGATCAAGCGTCATGTGGAAGTCGGTTATCGGCTACTCAATTCAGCATGGATATGTACACAACCAAAAAATGAGAAGAAAATATTAAGTAATCTTTAATTTTTAATGTTTATTCCAATAAAATATATGTTGATTGAACACTTTGTATACTTTGTGTAAAGTGGTTTTTTGTTACTTTGTAACTTTTAACCTATTTTCCAAATTGTGAATAATTTGTCCCGTACAACTACAATTTTTTATTTGACTGCCTAATTTTACAATGGATGTAGTTCAATTTTTTTTTGTTTGGTCAAAATGTTTGGTCATTAGTATAATATTTAAAGAAGGAGTAAAATAAGAAAGGAAAATAGCTTGAAATAAATTGATGGAATCGTATATTTGCGTAGATAACTAGATGTGCACTCGTAATAACTAGTGTAACCGTCACCAAGCACTCATACACACACGTGCTCACCTTCTTCACTATCTATTGTGATAAAATGCAAAAGGAGGGGAAAAGAGACTATGTATTGTAGAGCAAGTATACCTACAATCTAAAATACATACCGATGTTAATACATGCAAATTGCACAAGCTTATCTTTGCAATCTGTTGATACAGAATCACAATATTGAGACCATAAAGGTATCAAGGGAAGTCAACTTTAACTTACTGGAAAAGTAAACTCGTCAGCGAAGTCGAGAATATCCGATTCGTTTTAACTGGGATTGTGACGATTATTTTCTATTCGTCTCTTAATGTCAATAAAGATGTCCTGACATGTAATACACAAATTTAATGCACACAAAATTCACCAGAGGGGTAAAATGGAAAAAACCCACCATTGTCACCTGTGGAAGATCTGAATTCGACGCCCTTATTTTCTAATCTTACCGTTTTCTTTTTTATTTTATTTTTATTTGCTTGGATGTTACCCATTAACATTTTGAAAAAACCTTTTCAGACAACTTAGGAAATTCGGTTTAATTATTAATAACTGTTAAGAAACCCTTTATTTTACATCTTTAAATATTTGTAGGTGTTTGTTGATGTATCCTGTTTACAAAGGTACAATCCTGTAGTTACTACCTGCTGCAGGCATCAGTACATTCCCTTATCTCTGCTATCACTGTGGTAAAGAGCTTGTTTCTTTATTAAAGGTGATCGACAAAGACACTGAGAGGTCGTGGACTTGTGAAGGTCAGTCAGGCTCACGTGACACATTTCAAAGGTGTTAAACTTGCCAAAGGATGTTGATAAGACGACGCCATTTTTTTAAGACAAGAACACTGCAGTTCCATCCTCGTGAAACAGCCTGAGACAGAAATGAAGAATAAAACCTGCAGATGGGAGTTTGTGTCTTTACTTTATCGCTGGAAGAAATGAACCAGGTTTCAGTGACAAGCATCGACGAAACAGTCAAGAAAACAGTCAATATAAACTTTTTGTTTTTCCGAGACTTACTTCAGTAAACGGCTGGTAAAGAGTCGTACGTACCTTTATCTTCAGCGCCTCTAAGTGAACACACACGAGGTACAGTATACCTGTCTACTCGAGTTGAAATACACTTTTCTATCAGCTTGTATGGGCTTTGATAACATTAAAGCTTGTTGTTACTAGTGTAGCCTTATTCTTGTGTCTTGTTGGGTATTTAAAATAAACTTTTCGAGTTCACTGTAATGTACAATGAAAAACATTTAATTATATAATTTCTGCTTTTCTGCATTAGAAATGTCAAACAGTTTGCAGCAATTCCGGAAATCAACAGGATTCTTCAAAAGAAAGCACACCCCATCAATACCGCGAGTGAAATCCTAAAGGTCGGATGTTGAAGTAAGTTATTACATGATTTCATTTGAGTAAAGTACAATCGTTTTCTCATTATTTGAATTGCCCAATATAGAGAAGAAATAAAAATAATAATGTCAGCTACGAATTTTAAATATATTAACAAAACGAAACAAATGGTTGCGCACTTGCAAAAGCAATAACAGGAAATGACACACACACACACTTGCACATTCACACATACGGACACATAAGAAATTTTACTTGCAAGTTAACAATGTTTCCACGAACATTTGATATATTTCCGCCTTGAAAACTTCTTTGTAGTTTCTAGTATTTAAAAATAAGATGATTTTGAAAAAACATATAAGTAATAGTTTAAAAAATGAACAGTTAAGAATTAAAATTTATTTCTTTTTATAAAAAGCTTTCTGCATATTTTCTCTCTTTATAATTATTAAGGAGCTATAAAAGCAGAGTGTTGTATTAGTCTCGAACACAATGTTTTAAACCAGAGGTAGAACGGCTGGTTGGTAGAAAATAAGATTGTGATTGTTTATTGTGAATAATGAATGAGTCTTTTAACGTGACGATACCCGGGGTGACATCAGCAGTCTTATCTCCCAGTGAGCGAAGCTTTGCCATCTTTAAGCTAATTCATATAATTGTCTGTGTAGGTCTCACCCCACTGGTGTGTCTTATCGGTATCCCGGGTAATGTCATCAACTGTGTTGTGTTCTACAGTCAGGGTCTCCGCGATAGGATGAACCTCTGTCTCTTCTCCTTGGCTCTCACGGACTGCGCCTTCTTGTTGTCCATGTTTATATTAGAGGCAGTGAGCTACTTCATAGAGTGGTCTGACGAAGCGACCTTTAAGAAATATAACAAACATGTTTCTTTTGCTGTGTTAAGCGTGGCCTTCACCTTACGCTCTACATCCTCTTTCATCACCATGGTGATAGCAGTAGAACGTTGCGTGTGTGTGGTGTTTCCTCTCCGAGCTTCTACACTGATTAGCACGCGCACCATGGCGACAGCTATTGTAACGGCTTTCGTGGTTTTTCAGCTTTGTTTTTCTCTCTTTCCGCTTTGCTTTTACAGAGATGTGGTTATCGTACAAGGTAAAAGTATTCAGTTGATTTATGAAACCGAGTTCTTACGCGCCAACAGAAGAATACTGATAATATTTAATAACAATCTGTTAGGATTTGCATATCCCGTTGCTGTTTACATCATCGTGTCGACGGCGACTTTAGTGACAATAATCAAGCTGAAGACGGCACTAAAATGGCGAGAAGAGACGAGTTCTGTCGTGTCAGACAGTTGCAGCCGTCAGAGGGCGCTGACAGTCATGTTGGTAATAGTTTCTTGTGTGTACATAGTAACCATGTTACCGATAGTCGCTTGGGAAACTTGTGTCTTTGTTTGGATCAATCTTGAGGTGAATTACAATGATGAGGCTTTGCTGATCTTTTCTTTGATTATGAATTGGCTTCCAGAGACAAATAGCTGTGTACTCTTTTTCATTTACTATCACAATTCTTCCAAGTTCAAGTTGAACTTAGAACAAAGTTTTAGACGTTGTGGAAAAAAGATTATAACGCCAATTATTTCAACAACTTGCACATCTTAGAGATTCCTCTTATGTTCATCATTTTGAAGAGTTATGATTGGGACAAGGGAACATTGTTTTTTAAAGATTATTTGATGCTGTGCATCATAACTTTCTCCATAAGTAGACAGGACATCGTGTCTCTGTGTGACATTCGGGCTAAATACACGAGGTATGATTACTGTGATTCTGAGTCAAATATTCATCGGATTTTATTCGTTACACACCCTGTGCAAATGAAAAAACATAACTAGTGATGTTATATAACAACTTTGAATTTAGAAAACGTCCTTCAAATTCTAAGAGATCCTTAGCTATCTTTGGATGTGAATGTCCTTTTTCAAAAAGATAAATGAAAGACTGTCAAATCATCAAACTACCGTTTTAAAGTTTCTACGGAAGTAGCTCTTCAAACAGGATTCACGAATACTTTTAGTAGCTGCGACTAACGGATGATCAGACCGCAGTGTCTGTAGTCAGCCCTGTAGTAAGAAAAGCGGGTAAGTTGGGCTACAATAATAATAAAAAAATAATTTTTTGTAGCACTTTACGTACACCCCAATTTAAGGTTAGACAACTTTGCAAACATCATAAATCCACTAATAGTAATAATTGTCGTAAAAAATATTTGTGCTTTTAGTTAGTGCATTTGTATTATTCATTTATATTTATATATTCACTTCAAGCCTTCTCTTCTTCCTTCACTTTATTCATCGGTAGCCTACACCTATCATCGCAGAAAAGAGCTTACTGAAATGATGAAGATGTGTTCGTGCCTCTCGGTATTTTTGATCAACCTCATGGACGCAACCGCTGCCTCGGAGTTTTTCATATTTTCACTTTGTAATATTTGTTGGAGGTCGCAAATATAGTGAACTGACTTCGTGACCCAGAGCTTACTCTTATGACTAGAGCGTCCGAGAACATTGTCCCATGATGCCAAGAGAACTTAACTGATGTTGTTACATGCATGTTAGCGACTTGTTAGTATGGCTTTGTCATATCTTGACTACTACCGAATTGAGACTCTGATTATGAGCTAAGAGCATGCTCCTTAGGAGAGTGAGTAGGTTTTTTAAAAATTTTGAATTCCTCCTCCTCATCGTCGTCGTCGTCGTCGTCGTCGTCGTCATCATCATCATCATCATCATCATCATCATCATCATCATCATCATCATCATCATCAGTTTCTTCTGTTGAATATTATTATCTCTTGTGATGATCAGTTTCTACTGTTAAAATTATGTCGCCGGTCTCGCTCTGTTAAAATTTGAAATTTCAGATGTTGGTTTCACTGAAAGTAGTCACAGTAAGTAAACCTCACACGCACTTCAAATGACGAGAAGAGACGAGTTCAGTCATCTTAGACAGTTTCAAACTGACTTTTGGTTTTACCTGGGTTTGTGCTTATAGGTAGACACTGTGACACGTTGATACTAGGGGAAGTTCGTTAACTTTCAGCTAGCTCATTAATCAGAACTAACGGTAAACTAAAACATATTATGGAAAATTACGTGGAATAGTAAATTATGTGAAGTGAGGAACTATTAAACGAGATTCAAAATGAAATGAAACAAGCATTACAAGATGCCCGGAACTGGAGTTTTTTTTATAGAAATGGTAAAGCTAGAAATGTCAGATGCGTGTCTTTTGATTAATTTTAAGAGTTTGGTGTCTTAATGCACTGTAGAGGGAAATCTGTGAGTGTGTGTGTGTGGACTACTGTGCATTGACCACTCAACTGCCAAACTAACAAAATAATATTAGATATTTCTTCTTCTACCAAAAACCTGCCTGGGCTTCTGGGAACCCATCATTCTTTAATTAGGTCGTGAAGAAAGTCTTTCATCTTCCGTTGTCCGTGATAGATACTAAGGAATCTCTTGAAGCATTTCATCTCAAACGATTGAATTTTGTTCTGTTAGCAAGGTCCACGTTCCTCAGACTTACAGCATGATGGGCACGGCGAGAGGTTTTGAACAGATTGAATTTGGTGAAAATACTGATGTTTCTGTTGTTTAAATTTTAAAGTCTGGTAGTTGCCAATATTGTTAGTCTGATTCTGTGACCAATCTCCTCCGCACAGCCACCCTGTTTGGGATTGAAGTACTTAAAGGACGCACCTCTTATACGGATCTCAGCCAAGCTGCATCAGGCATCATTCCCGTGCTGATCTCCAACCCGTTCGAACTTAAATAGGTGGTGGATTCTGGAATGATTCACGTATGTTTTTCTCTTACTAGATGTTGAAAAGTATTGCGGAAAGCAAACATCCTATGCATGCACCGTCGTGTGAGGAGCACCTGGAATTTTTGTACAGATCCTTGATGGTCCATATCAATCTTTTCTCCACATTAGACGGGTGCAGCAGTTCCAAATAGTTCCTAGTACTAAATTCTGTTAAAGATCTTCTTAAAGTCCAATAAATCTATAGTACAAACCATTTAACCACTAGAGATACTTTTCTATGAAAAGTCGGGTGTTGAAGATGTGCTTAACGGTGCTTTTATTGGCGCGGTAACAGGCGGCGTTTGCTTGTTTTAATCATGGGTTGTTTATAAGACATAATTTTAAACTATAGATATCTTTAGTAGTTATAAGCCACTTAAAAAGAAACAAAAATATAATATATTTACAAAGTACTCATTCACTTTTGGAAATATTTTGTTTTATTTCTGTAAAAAATTAGAACTACATTTTTTTTCAATAGAAATTAGTCGTGTGATATACAGTGGTCAGTTGTAATTGTCAGCAAGTCAAAAGCCAACGCCATTTAAAGTAATTTAAAGTTATGACCCTATGACAAAGCAGTTAAATAATATATTCAATGCTTAGTGTAATGTACACAATAAGAATCAGTAAACACAGCCGTACAACTCGTGACCACAATGAAGGATAATAAACACAAGTTTGGTTTGTAAAATTAGAATTAGTTAAACGAGCTGCATGTTGAACTAGATACCTGTTGATGTTTTGTGACCATAATACAGTTTGATTAGAAAGTTTGACAAAATGGTTCTTTCTGATATAATATCGTAATTGTGAGAAGACTTGTCACACACGCTGTGCCTTCATGTACCTCAAAAGGACAGAAACGACTCGGAATACAGTTGGCTCACCTACAGAGTTGTAAAAGCTACACTCAAGATAGCAATGTGTTTAAAAGGAAAGGAGATTTCCGTGGGAATTTACTAAATAAATGTAAGTAAAGAGAGGAAAACGCGAGAACTGAGAAACATCGTGTTGACTTCTAGCTTATTTACTCAATCATTTCAAAATTAAATTGTTTCTAAAAATAGACTTAATTGGATTGTGTTTGATATTTTTGCTTTTAAATTTATCTTGTTTCGCAATTAAAAAGGTGTTGTCCAGAGAATTACTTTGTGACTTTAGTGTTTATTGATGAAACAAAGAAAACATTTTGGAAATAACTATAAAAATTATGAGAACGAATGAAATCGGAAAATTATTTGTTTATGCCAAAAACATATGTGAATTGTTAACCCTTACATAGAAATAAAACCGAAAGCGGCAGTACATTTATTTTATTTTACACCTGATGAGTAAAAACGTTATTGCAGTAGTTTTTGCAGACGTTATTACAGACTGAAACAAATTCCTTCTTGACGAAAAAATTGCTCTAGGTTTTCATTGGCCCCTTGGATATTTGCACAAATAATCAAGTGCTTTGTGATCTTCCTGTAACACAGAAAACTTTGAAGCTCGTTTTGCCAGTGCAGTTAACACGAAACCGCGCTCTCCTGCTAGGTGCATTCTGATCCCAGACATGTGCTATTCTGTGAGAGATTTATAGACTAGAAGTTTCTTTCTTTATTAGAGGTGATCGACAGAGACACTAGGAGGTCGTGGACTGGTCAAGGTGAGTCAGGCTCACGTGACACATTGCAATCGGATGTTGAAATAAGGACACCATTTTCCAAAGACAAGAAGACTGCAATTCCATCCTCGTGAAACAGCCTGAGACAGGAACGGAGAATAAAACATGCATTTGTGTGTCTTTATCGCTGGCAGAGGTGAAGCAGGTCTCAGTGATAAACATTGACAATACAGTCAAGTGTACAGTCAGTATAGTCGTTTTGTTTCTCAGCCACTGACTTCACTACACG
>SRHC01002940.1:9451-19578 GCA_004794325.1 Pomacea maculata | reverse complement strand
TTGTATGAGACTCGAAAACAATATTTCAAATCAATGGTAGAGCGACTGGTTCATAGAAAATAACATTGTGATTGATTAGGAATAATGAATGAGTCGTTTAACGTGACGATACCCGAGGTGACATCAGCAGTCTTATCTCCAAGTGAGCCAAGCTTCGCCATTCTCAATCTAGTTGATTTTTGAGTGTAGTTAAGTTATGACTTTCTTATTTTACATCTATTTCCTCTTTGAATGCTCAGTTTGTTTATAGTATTATTTATAGTATGACAAGGCACCACCAGTTAATCTGCAAAGACTATAGGAAACAGAAGCACAAACACAAACACAAGCTGTAAAACGTGTCAGTGTGTCATGTGTCGTGTAACGCGATCAGACGTTGTGAAATTCGCTCACACAGGCACGATCACAGTCACACAGACTGACACACGCCCGACGTGAGCAACGAAAGCAATCGTTACCCAGCGCACACATAAAAACACACGTTACAAAGTAATATTTATCGGTGGTCGAAAGATAACAATGATGGAATACATAGTAAGTTTTTTTTTTTTTGTTTTTTTTTTTTTGAGAACACGAACTTCATGCGCTGTACTCTTAAAGGTCAAAGCAATACAATATCTTAAAAACCCTAAATACTACAATTAGTGGGGTCTGAGAAGGAAAAAAGGAGCCTGTACTTTCCCCATCCATATTATGACCGACGATTATTGACCCTGGTAGGTGTGCAGCCATCCAATCTCCCACCACCCTGATCACCTTCGTTGTACACTGTAGGTCTGTTACCTGCCACATGGTCTCTACCGAAAGATACACAACGCCTCAGCCCTCTCCTACTTACACGGAATAAACAACTAACCGCCGGCGCCCCTCCCCCGCACCTCGACCACCCCTGCAGATCGCGACATTCGACATCATGGATTAGTTCATCTTTTTAATTAATTTACCACTAAGCTATGCTTATATATGGCGAAGTATGTAAAATAGTAATAGAAGTATAAATATAGTGTTGTGACAAGTCATGGCTCTTTCGGTGATATTTGACATTAATAACTTATGTGAGCGATGATCAATTCGCCTTTTGGACATGGGACGATTCACCTTCTGGTAATGTGAGTTTGTGGTCTTTCTGGGACGATATGGACTTAGCTGGGACGTTTTGACACAGACTGTGGGCGACATGGTCTTGTGGTGAAGTGACCTGACCCCGTGACACACAACATGCACTTTCTTTAAAAATTTCTGTCGAAAAATTGTAAAATAGGGTAAAAGATCGGCTCGAAGCAGTCTGTCAAAATCTTCTTAATTTTTTTTCAACATGCAGCTTTTGCAATGAGCAATTATAGTGCATAAAATGTAAGTCAGGTCATAGAGGTAAATGTAATAGAGATGATATATCTACACAAAAACTGGAATACGTTCTTGAAAAAGTTTGGGCAGTTACTAGATGTGGGTCGTCATGGGGAAGGTCTTAATAAAGTTTTTAGTATGTATAACAGAAACAAATGCGACTCATTTTCGCTAAATAGTACTCGGCGTTACAAGTAGGGGCAGCATAAAATCACACATCGATCTGTGCGCTGAAGTCTTTATACGGGAGGTCACTACTGTATTCTTGAAAAATT
This sequence comes from Pomacea maculata, assembly GCA_004794325.1. Lineage (NCBI taxonomy): Eukaryota > Metazoa > Mollusca > Gastropoda > Architaenioglossa > Ampullariidae > Pomacea > Pomacea maculata. The sequence continues at coordinate 17,956 of SRHC01002940.1, read as the reverse complement.
GTTCCATGCAGAGTTACCTCCCATTAGCAGTGGGGAGAAGGGGACGTCAACTAACCAGGTATTTCGTTGCTTGAAAGTTGGTGAAGGTTTAGTTGATCAAGCGCCATGTCGAAGTCGGTTGTCGACTACTCAATTCAACATGGATGTGTGCACAACCAAAAATGAGAAAAAAATACTAAGTAATCTTTAATTTTTAATGTTTATTCGAATAAAATATATGTTCATTTAACACTTTGTATACTTTGTGTATATGATGATGATGATGATGATGATGATGTTTATTTATAATATGCAGGGTTCATTCAAAAACAATGCTCAGTTCGCATCAAAGACAGAATAAAAAAAAAAAATAATATTAGATGTTTACATGGCGCTATTCCCAAGTCGGCTCAAGCGCTTTACCAATCCGACAAGCATGTATAACACACACACACACATTGAAAAGCACACATGCAGTCCCCGCCCCCATTCCACACACTTACACACGCAACTATAATAGAGAAAAGTGTTGGTACCTGGGATTCGAAGCCGCTATGAGGGCAGTGTTAGCACATGAGGCAGCTGCGTACGTCGGTTCTCAAACCAGTTGAGTGTCTAATGGACTGGACTGCCATGGAAACTTCCAGAGTCCGGCATGCACACACAGACTGTGGCAGAGGCGTCGTCTCAACACCAATGCCGTGTACAACAGTTCACAAGACATCAGAAGGTTTTAGTCCACGCTGCTGATACACGTTGATCCTGAATCCAAAATGTAACGAAGCGGTTTAAGATGGCAAACTGTCAAATTTGCAAGTGATGGAAGTGGAGAAAATATTTGTGTAGAGATCGCTAGTCCACAAAGTCATGAGACGAATGGCACAAGAAACGGGACGTTACTCCAGAGATGATTTGATCTGGCGCTTTATGAATTGCCGAGAACTGGTGTCAGCTTCCTGAGAAAAGAATATCACAAAATATAGATTACTAGTGTGTTCTTGTTTTGTTTTTGTTTTTTTTGTTTTTTTGTTGTTTTTTTTTGTTTTGTTTTTTTTTAGAGCACCAAATCAACAATCACAACGATAATCGCAAATGGTATCTGTGATAAAAGCAGATCGTAAGACGTGCAACAGTCTTGTATGTAGATAAAATCATCTGTACATCACTAAAATCAAGATGATACATTGACAGTGAAGCAGAGACGACAGAGCGGACCGCACCGTGTGACCTTTTCACCGACGAATGGCGAGAAGCCGTTACGAAGACGCTAGCTTTCGATGGGACAACAGAAGGCAGTAGCTGAACCAATAAGTCCGCAGACAAGCAGATCAAATTGTATAGTAAGACGAAGAATCATGTAAGAAATAATATGAACGAAACTCACAACAGGTTCAACAGACAACAACAAATACTGAGAGCTCTAGTCCTCTCGAGCCAGTCACGCGAAGGGACATCACTCTCAAAGTGTTTTCTGTTACTTTCTAACTTTTAACCTATTTTTCAAATTGTGAATTCTTTGTCCCATACAATTAAAATTTTTTATTTGATTTTACTACAAGAAAAGAAAACATATTTTACTTAAGATTCACACAACATAAATGGTTTAAAAATACACTGAAAAACGGTGTTCCACAGAGAGTTGCTTGGTTTGTAGGTTAATAGATTTTTTTTTTTAATCGATGGAAATTTCATTCGCAGACAATCGTTGAGGAAGTCTACATACAATCTAAAATACGCACCGATGTTAATACATGGAAATTGCACAAGTTTATCTTTGCAGTCTGTTGATACAGAATCACAATATTGAGAACATAAAGGTATCAAGGGAAGTCAACTTTAACTTACTCGAAACTCTTCAGTAAATTCGAAAACATCTGATTCGTTTTAACGGGGTTGTGACAATTTATTTTCATTCGTCTCTTAATGTGAATAAATATGTCCTCACATTTAATACACAAATGAAATGCGCATAAAAATCACCATATGCGTAGAAGAGGACAAAACCAAGATTGTCACCTGCGAGAAGACCTGAATTCCAAGCTGTTGTCTTCTAAACTTCCTGTTTCCTTCTTTTTTTTTTCTTTTTTTTTTTTTTTTTGCTTCTAAATTTTATTTGCTCCGATGTTACCAATTAACATATAAAAAAACCTTTTAAGGCAACTTAGAAAATTCGGTTTAGGAAATTTAATTAGTAATAAATGTAAAGAAACCTTTCATTTTACATCCTTAAAGATTTGTAGGTGTTTGTTGATGCATCCTGTTTACAAATATACATTCTTGCAGTTACTACCTGCTGCAGGCATCAGTACATTCCCTTATCTCCGCTATCACTGTGGTAAAGAGTCGTGTATACATTATTTTCCTCCCCCCTCTAAGTATACACAAATGCTGTACAGTATATCAGTTTACTCGAGCTGAAATAACTTTTCTATCACCTTTTACAGCCTTGGACATTATTAAAGGTTGTTATCACAAGTGTTGCTTTATTTCTCCGTCTTGTTGGGTATTTGTTGGTATTTGTAAGAAACTTTTCGTGTTTACTGTAACTAAAAATGAAAAATGTTTAATTTGATAATTCTTGCTTTAATGCTTTAGAAATGTCAAACAATTTGCAGCAATTCCGGAAATCAACAGGATTCTTAAAAAACAAAAGCCCCCCATCAACAGTGGGCGTGAAATTCTAAAGGTCGGATGTTGAAGTCGGATGATTTCATTTGAGTAAAGTACAATCGTTTTCTCATTATTTAAATTGCTCAATCTAGAGAAGAAGTAAAAATAATAATGTAACCTAAGAATTTTAAATAAATTAACTAAACGGAACAAACGATTGCGCAGTTGCGAAAGCTATAACAACAAATCTCACACACACACACACACGTTTGCACATTCACACATACGCACACATAAGAAATTTTACTTGCAAATTAACAATGCTTCTATGAACATTTGATATATTTTCGCCTTAAACAATTCTTTGTAGTCTTTAGCATTTAAAAATAAGATGGTTATAAAATAATAATATTAGTAATAGTTTTAAAAATGAACAGCTAATAATTAAAATTTATTTCTTTTAATAAAAAGATTTCTGCATCTTTTCTCTATTCATAATTATTAAGGATCTATAAAAGCAGAGTGTTGAATGATTCTCGAACAAAATGTTTTAAATCAGAAGTAGAAAGGCTGGTTGATAGAAAATAACATTGTGATTGTTTCGGAATAATGAGTGAGTCTTTTAACGTGACGATACCCGGGGTGACATCAGTAGTCTTATCTCCCAGTGAGCCAAGCTTCGCCATCTACAAATTAGTTCATTTAATTGTCTATGTAGGTCTTACTCCACTGGTGTGTCTTATCGGTATCCCGGGTAATGTCATCAACTGTGTTGTGTTCTACAGTCAGGGTCTCCGCGATAGGATGAACCTCTGTCTCTTCTCCTTGGCTCTCACGGACTGCGCCTTCGTGTTGTCCATGTTCATAGTGCACCCCGTGAGCTACTTCATGGAGTGGTCTGACGAAGAGACCTTCAAGAAATATAACAGACATGTTTTTTTTGCTGTAGTAAGCATGGTCTACACCTTACGATCTACATCGTCTTTCATCACCATGGTGATCGCAGTAGAACGTTGCGTGTGTGTGGTGTTTCCTCTCCGAGCTTCTACACTGATTAGCACGCGCACCATGGCGACAGTTATTGTAACGGCTTTCGTGGTTCTTCAGCTTTGTCATTCTGTCTTTCCGCTTTGCTATTACATAGATGTGGTTATTGTACAAGGAAAAATAATTCAGTTTATTTTGCAAACCGAGTTCTTCCGCGCCAACAGAAGAATACTGACAATATTTATTAACAATCTGTTAGGATTTGCATATCCCGTCGCTGTTTACATCATCGTGTCGACGTCGACTTTAGTGACAATAATCAAGCTGAAGACGGCATTAAAATGGCGAGAAGAGACGAGTTCTGTCGTCTCAGACAGTTGCAGTCGTCAGAGGGCGCTGACAGTCATGTTGGTAATAGTTTCTTGTGTGTACATAGGATCCATGTTACCCATTGTCGCTTGGGAAACTTGTGTCTTTGTTTGGGCCAATCTTGACCTCAACATCAATAATGATTCTTTGCTGATCTTTGCTTTGATTATGATGTGGCTTCCACAAACAAACAGCTGCGTACTCTTTTTCATCTACTATCACAATTCTTCCAAGTTCAAGCTTCACTTCCAACAAAGTTTTAGACCTCGTGGAAAAATGGTTTTAACCGCAATTACTTGAACTACTTACGAATATTATAGATTCTGCAAGTTTTGTTGAAGATAAGGGCAATAGTCTCAGTGCTAATTATATACTACTGTGCATCATAACTATCTCTGTAAGTAGACAAGACAACGTTTCATAGACTGAGCTACGGGCTCAATACACAAGGTATGATTACAGTGATGCTGAATCAAATATACATCGGATTTTATTCGTTACACACTCTGTGGAAATGAATAAACATAACTTATAATGATAACTAACAACTTTGGTTTTAGAGAACGCATTTAGAATGTTTGGAGATCCTTAGCCATCTTTCAATGTGGATTTCATTTTTGAAACGATATATGAAAAAGATATACGGTCAAATCTTCAAATTACCGTTTGCATGTTTCTATGGAAGTAGTTCTTTAAATAGGATTGACGAAGGGCTTTTAGCAGCTGCGACTAATGAATGATCTGACCTCAGTGTCTGTAGTCAGTTCTGAAGTAAATAAGGCTGATCAGTCGGACTAAAATAATAATAAAAACTTATTTTTTTAGCACTTTACACACCACTCTATTCCAGCTTAAAGCACATTTCAAACAGTATAAACCAAGTAATAGTAATAATTCTCTTTAAAAATATTTGTGTTTTCAGTTTGTGCACCTACTCATGTTGAGAGAAATATTAAATCGGCATGTATTCAGTTACTCTTGTACCACTACCGAAATATTCATTTTTAGCTATCTGTTCTTTATCTACTTTGTTCATCGTTGTCCTACACCTACTATGGTTGAAAAGAGCTTACTGAAATAGCGAAGATGCCTTCTTGCTTTGCTGTATCTTTCGATGGACCTCGTGGAGGTCGCAAAAATAGTGTGCTGTCCTCGTGACCCAGAGCTTACTCTTGTGACTAGAGTGTCCGAGAAAATTGTCCAATGATGCCAAGAGAACTTTACTGATGTGGTCGTTACATGTATGTTAGCGACTTTATAGTCTGACTTGTCATTGCATTTATCTTGACTAGTATTGAATTATTTCTCTGCTTATGCGGTAAGAGCATGCTCTTTAGGAGAGTAAGTATTTTCTTTACACATTTTATTTTTATCATCATCATCATCATCATCATCATCATCATCATCATCACGCGCATAAATGACGACAAGAGTTCTATTTCCTCTGACAGTTGCAGGTTGACTTTTGGTGTTACCTGTGTGTTTGATTACAGGTAGACACTGTGACATGCTGATACTAGGGGAAGTTCGTTAACTTTCAGCTCGCTCATGGAAAATTACTTGGAATAGTAAATTGAAGTAAATAGCTATTAAACGAGATTCAAAGTTAAAGAAAGCAAGCATTATAAATTGCCCCGAACTAGAGTTTTTTTTTTATAGAAATGATAAAGATAGAAATATGAGATGGGTGTCTTTTAATAAATTTGAAGTTTCAATACACGGTAGAGGGGATATCTGTGTATGTGGACTACTGCGCATTTACCACTCAACTCCCCAAACAAAATAAAATAATATTAGAAAATCCTTTCTTAGGCATTAACCAAGTGGTGTACATATGACAAGATGTAGGGGCTTCTGGGAGCCCATTAGGCATTTAATCAGGTCGTGTACAAAGTATTTCATCCTTCGCTGTCTGTGGTAGATACAAAGAAATCTCTTGAAGCATTTCATCTAAAAGCGATTGAATTTTGTTCTGTTAGCAAGGTCCACGTCCCTCAGCCTTACAGCATGATGGGCACAGCGAGAGATTTTGAAGAGACTCGCTTGGAGGTTGGTGTTTCTGCTATTTAAATTTTAAAGTCTGGTAGTTAACAATATTGCTGTTGTGATTCTGTGACCAACGTTCTTCTCACAAAGCTGCTCTCTTTGGAATGGGTCTCCCGCTAGTACTTAGAGGAAAGCACCTATGAGGACTCGGGTGTTGAAGATCCATTCCTCTGTTTCCGTAGAGCATCTTTATCTTAACTCTACTGAGTGACTCTTTAGGCTGATTGTCCGATAGTTCTGGCACAGGTTCCTTTCTATAGTAACTCCTCTTTTTCTACGAGACTCCTACTCCTTCAGGTTTCCTGGCGCAGGAAGTGAAGGTCTTTCGAGTTAATGTTGGAGTCCTGGATGTCTTGCAGGACACCGAGGTTTGTTATCGGTGGGGAGATGTTAAGCCTACTGCAGTACTCTGTTAGTGTTGGAAAACTTATTCATCCAATAACAGGCGGTGTTCGCTGTCTTTGATCGTGGTTGATATTTGCTTGTTTTAATTCCTGACCCTGCTTAGGGCTTTGAGGTTGCCACTCAGGACAATTAACTGATCTCACTGCATCTCTCCTATAGCCAAAATATTAAATCATTTCAAGACGAGCAAACTAGAAAGCAGTAGCTAAACATGTTTTTAGCAGTCAAGAAAAAAAAAAAACCAGGTTTTAAGACGAAGACATACTGAGGTATTAACATAATAATTAACTACGACCTCATCTTATCTTTCTGTAAAAAAATAGGTGGTTTTTATTGAACCCATTAATAAACACATTCATAATTAGCTGTTAATGTCTACATAAACCTTTAAGTGCATTGTAATATTTCTTACAGAAAACGAGAAATGACATTTTCCAGCTGTAACTGTGGCGTCCTGTAAACTCAGTCTGAGTGGGATGTTCATAATTCATAATTTTAAACTTACAGATTACTTCAGTATTGAGAAGACACTAATAAGAAACAAAAATATAATATATTTACAAAGTATGCATGCACTTTTGAAAATAGTTTCTTTTATTTCTGTAAAGAATTTGAACTAAGTTTTCTCTTAATACAAATCAGTCGTTTGGCATTCTGTGGTCAGTTGTTGTTGTCGTTAGCAAGTCAAAAATGGACGCCATTTGAAGTAATACAGCGCATGGCACTATAAATAAGCAAGAAAATAATGTATTCCATGCTTAGTCTGATGTACACAATAACAATCAGTATACACAGCCTTAAGATTCGTGGCCTCTGTGCGGGCTAACACAAGTTTAAATGGTTTGTAAAATTACAAAGTATATCTGTTAGTTAAACGAGTTGTATATGAGACGGAATACCTGTTGATATTTAGTGACCATAATATGGCTTGATTAGGATATTTTTAAAAAAATGGTGCTTGATAACAGAGTATTATGATTTCTAGGAATATGGAATTCCTATCAGTTAAGACTTGTAAAATACGCTGTGTGTTCATGTACCTGAAAAGGACAGAAACGATTCGGAATACAATCTGCTCATCTAAAAAAAAATGGAAATGCTGCATTAAGAAAAACAGACTTTTTTGAAAGCGAAGGAAGTCCTCCTTGAGCATTGACTGAGTCAGTGTCAGCAAAGGGAGAAAAACGCAAAAATTTAGAAACATCTTGTTGACTCGTAACTTATTAAACCAAATATTTCACAGTGAAATTGTTTCTAAAAATAGATTTTCTTGGATTGAATTTGTTTGTTTTTGTTTTGTCTATGAATTTATCTTGTTTTACGATTCAAAAGGTCCTTATGTGTTCCAAAGAATTACAGTGTGACATTCGTATTCATTGATTAATAAATAGAGAATAGATTACGGAAATAAATATAAATTTATGGCAACGAATGGAAAGAGAAATTTTGGTTTGTATCTGCCATAGATAGATGTGAATTGTTATGTTAATCCTTACATATAAATAAATTCGATAGCGGCATTGCATTTTTTTATTTTACCTCTGATGAGTAAAAATGTTATTGACGTGGATAGCTCTAATAAAATAGTTTGTTGATCTTGCATAATGTTTTCATTCAGACAGCATAAATTTTAACTTTTTAAGTATTTCGTAGTCATTTTAAGTAACTTTTAAAAAACGTGTATTTTTTTACCTGGTTAAAACATGAACATTTTTAAAGTGTGCAAAGTAAATAAGTGTTTGGCAAAATGATGTGGACTTTTTGTGACTGCAGTATATCTTCATTAATTTTTTAAAATCTATTTCTGATTTGAATGCGCGGTTTATTCATAGTATGACAAAGCACGATCAGTCAATGAACAAAGACTATATGAAAAGGAAGCAGAAACACAAACTGTAAAACGTGTCAGTGTGTCATGTGTCGCGTAACGCGATCGAACGTTGCTCTGCTCACAGTCACACAGACACGCGCCCGACGCGAGCAACGAAAGCAATCGTTCCCGGCGCAAACATCAAAACACAGGTGGGGAGAATACAAAGTAATATTTATCGGTGGTCAATAGGAAAAAAGTAAAAGGAGTACTCGTCAAAACACAACAACCGGGGACTC
>SRHC01002939.1:37669-52406 GCA_004794325.1 Pomacea maculata | reverse complement strand
ACTTTTTTTTTTTTTTTTTGGCAGAATTGTAGAATATTTTTGTTTCTTGGTTACAGTATTCGACACAAAAGAAGCACAACAAATTTTTGTATCTGATTATCTTCAGGCAGAAAAAAAAACCAAAAAAAAGTTATTTTCTAACATTGTTTTTATGTTTAGTATCTACTAATTAACAAAATAGATCGTATTCTGTTTAAAGATGAAGTCTTTAGGTTGTGTTTTTGATTTTGAAGAAAGCGTTATTCTCAAGAAAAATAACACGCGCAAGGTTCCGGAAAAATCACCACGATTATAACATTTACGCACACACGAGTCAGTGTGTTAGTACTTCTGAAAAAGGTCTGCTTCTCAGATGCTTGTAGGAAACATTCTTTCAAAGAGTGGGTCTGAATGTTTAAAATATATCACTCAAACACTGATTTACTCAATATTCTTTCTGTCTTGTTTTCTTCACCCAGTACCAGTTAATGCTTTGCATGGAACTCATTATACAACACTCAGGGTCTAGGGAATTAATTTCAATACTGTGAGGAGAATGCTTTTGTCTTTTTGTCTCATTCCTGTGCCTACTATTGTATTTACCTTGTAGAAATGACAGGAGCATTTATGGGTGGAGAGCAGATTTATTTAACGACAGTAGCCATGGATTCTCTGGTCTCCACTGTTTGAGCTCATTCTTATGTTGTCCTGCTTTTGGAGACCAAATGATGAAAGCAGTCCAGGAGATATTGTGCCTAACCTTAGAGCCGTAGGCAGCCAGTAGGAGGTACCCGGGGTCTGTGTCTGGAACACGTCCCCACGCCCGCACGTCATTCCGTACCCTAGACACTGTCACCTACTAAAGGTTCAATCTTCTTACCGCCACAAATTAGCTTTTTATCTTTATTACTTTCATTTAACTACCATGAGTTGCACTCGTTATTATCTTTCTCTCTTTCTTAGTTTTTTTTTCTCTCTCTCTAGATATCTATATAGCTCACTGACATTTTGACGATAATAATCTTAAGCTGACGATGAGGATGAAGAGATTTACAGGTGAGTAGAATCAAAGAGACACAAGTTCAGAGGAATGTCACTGAGAGAGTCATAGAGAAGATCGCGGACGACGACCGTTGTTTTTTCTTCTGACTCGGCCATTTTCAGAGCAACTCCTTTCTCTTATATATGACGTCTTTTTCTGCATCAAGTGACGTTGGAACAAATGACGTACACCAGACGTCAGACACAAGACGTCAGACACAAGATACCATTCATACAGCAAAAAATACGAGACCCACCACAACTCACTACACTGCTAAATACAAAACTTTAAGAAACAAACATAACAAATGGTCAGTTGTTTGACGATTATTTTATATTTTTTGTATCTTTTCAATCTGATCAAACCAAAAATGTAAATTTTGTAATTATAATCATTTAGGTCACGTCATCAATATCCAAGACTGCAGACTAATTAGACTCTGCTGCCACTAATATGTGTCATTATGGCTCTGTATTGTTTATGACGTCATCATACACACTAAATAAATTACGTTACAATCTGTGTAACAGCACAGTCTAGTGTTGCCTGCATCACAACACCTCCATCAGATTTCACACATTGAGAAGTTAGTACCTGACCAGGATCTGGCTAGGAACGGGGGCTGTCACCCTTGTCTGTGCGCTAGTTGCAATGCATGAGAATGAGTATGTATTCAAGGGAGATTATTCAGGGGAGTGTGTATGTGTTTAAGTGTTATCGTTCCTGGACTTCACCGCAGCAAGTGAGAATTCTGTATGTATTAAGATACTGAGCTCAGACCCGGATCCACTTTGAGGAATTGTATGGTTTACAAAACTGAAGACATTTGGAACTACTGAAGTAACCTTTGTTTATATACATTGGATGACTGGAAGGCTGAGATTCGCTTATGTCAATGATGTACACTGAGAATAAAGAGTGACACACCAGCGATGTTTTTATTAGGAATTTAGGCTTAGGCCCTTTTAGCTAGTGTATACAAGGTGAGGCAACTAAAAAAAACAACCTCGATTGTACTGTGTGGGACTGACTAGATCAACAGTCAGCCAAGCGAAGCTGCGGTCTAGTCATACCTGTACAACTCAAAATTACTAGACGATGACCGAACTGCGTGGATACACTATGACTTAGTAGCTTTAGATAATAAAAAACATCACAAGGTAAGATTTTCTTTCTTAATTCCTAGAATAATTGTTTTTACAGAGGAAAAATAATCAACAATATGAAGAAATGACTTTATTATTGACGTCCTCGTTGTCACGTAGGCTGCTTAACAGCCCTGACAATGCAACTCTCGATTTATTTTCGAGTTAATAGGTAAATAGCGAGCCAACAGGAAGGCTTGTGCAGAGTTCAGTTTCTCGCAAAATAAAAGTACGCTAGATGCAGTCGCTGATTTCATGGAATCTCTACCGTATGGTTTCTAATTTGATCGCTCGACAAAAATGTTCCAGGTAAATCTCGAGATACATTGTGTATGATTTGTGTGTATGTGTGTGTGTCTATCCAGACATGTATATGTGTGTGTGTCCGTGTGCAGAATTTGGCTGCCACATCGTGGAGGATGCACAGAATATATAGAACAGTGGCAGCAAGACACAGCACCATGAAACTGCATTCACTTCCCCAAAGTAAATTCAGAGAGACACACATCTTCTGGCCATGCGAAGTAGAACAAAAGAGTAGCACACCTGAGGCACGCATGCAGTCAAAATGCTTGGCGACAAATGACCAAAAGAATCCACACTTACTGGACAACGTGTCCTCCGATTCTGCTGAAATGCTTAGGAATAAGCTTTTCTTGCAGTCAGAGGAGGACACAATAGACAAGCAGATGCTGCTGCTACAGAGCTTGGAGCCAGGAGACATGATTGAGTTCAAGCGTGAGAAGTCATCAGATTGGGCAGTTTTTCTTGGTAACTATACAAAATTTGGCATAAATAATTTTTTTTTAATTTGTTTTAGTTTTGCTTCATATTTTTCCATGAGCTATCTATGTCATGCCATGCTGAGCTAATGAATCAAACTGATTTGTTGTTATGTAGCTGTGTTCTTTAGTGGATGTAAATACCTATTTTATGATTCGTCAAAGGAAGAACTGTTATCTATGTCTTAACATGCTGAGCTAGTGGCTTAGACTGCTTGCTTGTCATGTTTAGCTGTATTTTTCTGTGCTTGTAAATATTCATTTCCTATTACACTAAAGGTAGCGCTGTTAAGATATCTAGTCTTACAATACTGAGCCAATAATCTACTGTTGTAGGCTTTGTTAGACATTATAAGCTAACTCACCAATCACCAATTTTCTATGCATGACAACCTGCCATCACAGACAAATCATTATTTAATATAAATGCATTGATAATATTATTCCTAAGTGCAGAATTTATAACTATATACAGGATACATGATTAGTAAATGTTAAAATTTCCCTGCCTGTAAAAAATGTTGATCTGTTATTACCAAGGGTGACTTGACTCCTGATTTAAGTCATCAAGAGCACGCTAAATAGTAGCTAAAGTTGCACAAAATAGCATAAACATTGATGTTACAGGAGATAAAGCAGTGGTTCATCTGATATGCGATGAAGCCAGTGACAAGGCTTCTTCCAGAAATGTCAACAGTTCCAGCAGAATTGAGGTGGATGACTTCTTCAAAGTAGCAGAAGGAAGCATTGTGGAACCTAATAATAACTCGGATACTAAAAGCACTGACACACTGTGAGTCACCTGAAATTTAAATTATGATTTATTTCCAAATTATTTTATTTATAAAAGAACATATTTAATTCAGAATTGTAATTAAAATAACCATATAAGTTTAGTGTCCTTTGTAGGGTTATTTGTCTACCTGTTTATTTTTATATATTGTCAACTGCAGTGTTGTAACATTTAAGAAATTCTTAATGAATACAAACATTATAAAATATTTCAATGTAAGAAGGTTTTCTACAGGTCATTCACTCGCAAGGAATTCTTGGCGAGAGTAGCAGTCAGCCTTTGCAAAGATCTTAAGTTCAACGACTCCAAGCACTTTGCTACCTGGTGCCGCTATGGAGATGATACCAACAGTGCAGACCGTCTCTTGGAAAAGAACTATCATGGCAGCTTTAATGAAACCCTCCATGTTATTAAAAATGCTTTACTTTTAGTATGGCATGCCTAAGTGGACATTTTGTGACCCATTTGGAGGGCTATATATATATAGCCTGCGTCCTTGTGCTCTATTTGGGGTGATCAATCCTTTGCTGATGACACTGAGATGTATACCAGCTGTTCCCCTTTTCACGCACACACTGATATGAACAGTATCCAAGATTGTATTTCTGATAGTAGACTATGAATGACACACATCAAGTTAAAAATAAATGACGAAGGTACATAAACTTTTATTTTTTTCCAAAGAGGAGAGTCAGAGTTGACCCTTGACTGCCTGTCTCTGTTCAGGTAGGCGATGCCGATGTTCCTTTGGTTCTGCAACACGTGACTTAAATGACATAAATATCGTATTTTGAAAGCTATCTCCGTTTGCGTAAGGTACAACTACAAGGTTAGACCTAATCACCACAGCCTCTGTTTTTATGGTCAGCTGCTTCTTTCTGCATAAGGTAGGGCATGATGAGTGGTTAATAAACGATTTTGTGAACGTTGCAAGGGATATGTTTTTTCTGTATATATGTTGTTTTCATGTAAATTGTTTCATTTGGTATTATTTTATGTTTTGTGTATGTATTGTATAATAGACAAAATCAAAAACATAAAAAACTTTAAGCACGGAAATTCAAAAGATTTGTATATTTGAAAGCAGGGTATAAGGCACAACACACACACACACAAAATATATATATATATGTTTCCAAAGTCCAAAATCCACAAGACGACAATTCCTAGTACTATCGGACTCCCTGTCAGCACTCCAGGCTCTTAAAAACCAATCATCAAACAGAATAGATATTGTATATGAGATACTGTCCCTCATAAACAAGATTAGCAAAGAAAATGGAGACGTCAGGTTCCTTTGGGTCCCCCCTCCCATAAAATCAATAAAGCGCATTCAAAATGAAAATGACCAACTTTTTTTGTATTAATATTTTATAATTTTAATACTAGAATATAGCTAATTTAGCGCTGCTTTGGGAAACGTGAAAAGTGTAACGAGCCATAGGATATTTCTTAAATATTCTTTCTACCTCGCCTCAGAAACTCTACGTCATGCGTGGCACGTAGTCTTAAAAATACCAACGATGACTAGACCAGCTAACTATGCAGAGAGCTCTTCTTTCACGACTTGAACTAGATAGTTTTTAACTCGGGGGGACCTATGCGGGGTCCATCGCTGACAAGACCACCTTAGGTATCGTATGCTGTATCTTCCTTTTTTCCCTCTGCGCTCTTCTTTTTACAGCTATAGATAAGTAAGGACAATATGGGCTAAAATTACTTTAAAGAATGAACAAATGGAAATCTTCATCAACTAAGAACCAACTAAAGATTTGAAGAAATTTTTCAATTGTATGTTTTTTTCTATGGACTTTGCCAATTATCATTCTTCAGATACCGAAACATGGGTACATAGGTGCACCCGTTCCTGTTCATCGCCATACACCATATGTCACATGTACTACTCATTTGTCCAGACTTACAAGTTAAGAAACTGCAGTGCTCCTAGGGTTTTATTAGCACAGAAGCCCTGGCCTAGCTGTTTATACAGTTTCCCGTTGTCAAAGTCGCCATTTGTGAAGGTTAGTAATCTTAATTTTTTTTAGACAGGGCGAGAATAGCTGACAGTATCGCTTAAAATACAAAAATGGATGTGAACGTTAAATGAGAGCGTAGACGTTGGTCTTCAGGACAAATGTCCTGTCGTCAACTCCGGGGAATAGGCACACGAAGATGATCAGAGGTTGCGCTTGCCGCTGCCTCGGGCTGATCTCACTCTCGTTACCTCTACCAACTCACGCCGACATTTACGTGTACGCGCACACTTACACTATATTGCTAATTATACTTTAATTGACTCCGAGCCCCCAGTGCGCTCGTCAATAAAAGCACAAGGTAATTTAGTGTGATCAGTAAGTGATTAATTCCAACAGAAGTTTTAGTTTTTCATCAATTAAATTCCTCCACTTTTCTCATGGTATTATATGTTAGTGCTGCTGCTTATTCTATCGTTGACTGTCAATTTGTTAATATTCTTTCCTGTGCAGAACATTGACCACAAGTCCACCCTATCTGTGTGTGTGTGTGTGTGTGGTTTCTATTTTAACATGTAAATCCCTTTCGAAATATTTTTTACGACTAAACATGGATTAACATGGACTGTGTGTATGTTTGTGTGTGTGTGTTGGCGCGCACGCTTGTGTTGTTTTAATAAAGACATGAATCAAGGAGACCTGATTGAGATTCCGCGCGGTCACATCGGACCATTGAGCTTCTACTCACACTGGACCGTCTATATAGGTAAATGAATTTGTTTCAAACACTTTCATCACAGCTCAAAACATGCTACAGGTGGAAAAATAAATTTAGAAAAACCATATGATAATATTTATTATGAAGCTGTTGAGTGTTCATTCAGTTCCTCGCTTTGTACCGACTTACATTGTATCTGTTTGCGTGAAGACTGGCTGACAAACTTCGTTACTCAAGAAATTCAATTCAATTCAATTTAACTTTATTATCTCACAAGGAGAAATTACAAGACGTGGTAAAACAACTGGCTTATAATAAAAACTTAATAACAACTTAATTCCACTCAAACTATCATCTCACACAAACACCTACAGTCCATGTAAATAACCCAACTAAATAAGAAACATCACTAAAACTATATTCACAAAAACACACACCCACACCCACACACTCACAAATCCTTACAACACTTGTTCAGTAAGACAACAGACTTTTTGTTTATAAAACTATTCCTAGAACGGGCAGTGGAAGCTCTAGGAACATTAAAACGTCTCTTGGACGGAAGAAGGTTATAATATTGAGCTAAAACATGTGTACTATCTTTCACAATCACTCTCGCTTTCCGTACTACTCGTCTTTCATACAACTTACTCAGACACTCCTGCTTCTCCCCAATCACCCTCCCACTCACACTCACAACTCTATCTAACACATTCCTATTACTAGCTCTCAATCCTCCATACCAACATAAAAATCCAAATGTCAACACAGACTCAAGAAAACATCTATAAAAACAAGAATGTGGGAAACCAAGTCCAAAGTTGTTTGATACACCAATTTCTTTATGTTTGTCAGTATATCTCATATACCTGTTATCGGCCTTGGCTTCCTCATTAAAGCATTGTCTCAGATTGTTTTGCCGGCCATGTGGATAATACAAAAGGCATGCCAGACCGGGCCCACTACCGATATAATGATGTTTTTCACTTGTTCGTCACTTTTATATTCCACAAAAATGCATGTCTAGTGCCTGCATTAATTTTACTTACTTACAAGCGGACCGTACATCTCACATCGATAGCAGATTGTTCAAACCAAGATTTATTTCTCTTGATGACATCGAAGAAATATCAAGTCATTGAAGACTAATACGACTAAAGAACAAGGATGATGGCCTCTCTCTGGTGAAGAAGCAATAGCGCCTTCTAGTGAATAGGAAGAGGTTATCAATGAAAGGAAATACAGGGGGAAAAAACTGGGAAATATAAAGAAATGGACTGACAACTCCTAACTCTTTTGTGACTAAACAAACAGGTCTTGGTACCGGTCCTTATAAATCATCTATTTCCTCGACGACCACTACATACATATTAATACAGTCTGTCGTGTACTAATATCCATCAAGACATGAATGCAATTATTAATAAGTTTACTTATATTTCAACAATCCAAAAAAATATGCAATAATGGTGATCTTTTTGTTTTCATAGGTAACAAACTTGTTATTCACAAAGGTCACATCAATAACGGGAAAAAAGGGAGTGAAGTGAGAATACAATCCCTGCACGAAATTGCTGGAAAAGGCAATATTGTAAAAAATAACTCACTGGATAAAAAAATGAGGTAAAGTGACTACCTTTATGAATTTGGGAGCGTTTTAATTTGTTAGATAAATGATATTATCACTTGGATTTTATTTTCTGCAAGTTATATTATAGATAAGTAAAGAATATGCAATTGTTTTTATCATTTGAAAATTAATCTTCCGTTTCTCTTTTGAAGATCTACTTTGTAAGAAATTTTAAAATAAATTATTTTATAGTTTTTTTTTAAATAAGAGAATGAGCAAAATACCGCAGCTTAAGAGCAGGTTGACACCAAGCTTATGTCACTGATATCCATCATTTCAGAGACCTGGTAAACAAACGATAAATATGTATGTTTGAAAACCTTTGTAAACCTCTAATTTTGCACCCAAACATGGTACCTAGATAAACCAACACATTCCACTGCAAATAAGTAAAGAATAAATAAAGACAGAAGTATCCTATTAAGTTATGGGTGCAGTTTTGTAACAAATGGTTTGAAAGCTTGACTGCTTATTTCGCACTAACATACTGACGTATTCTGTAATCTTTGTTAATTAAATCTGTTTTAAAACTTTCCTTCTCTTGGTTCCCTCCAAACAGAGCTTGACATAAGACATGCTAACGTGTCGAACCCTAACTAATAATAATTATAATAATGAGAAAAACTATGAAAAAGTTAGAATGTCAACAAATGTTAGTATGGCAACATGAATCCTTGATTTGAGATACAATTACTTATCAAAACAAATACCATGGCTTCTGCTTACGCAAAAAATTGCGTACAGTACGCATTAAAAGTTCGGAGGACTCCTTCAATTTTCGTCAATGGGGTCCCATTCAAATTTGGGCGAAGAACAGGGACCCCTTAAAAATCTGAAGAAGGGGTCCCTGGGACCCCAAAGAATTTAGCCTTAGCAGAAGCCCTGAAATACGTATAAAAGTTAAAACAAATGAGACAAAATTCAGATAGTGTCTTTCTAAATGTTTGTTTTTGATTAACTTAAATATATTTCTGTTTTAATTATTCCTAAAAAAAAGTATTTGATAAATGCCAAACATTAAAAAGAAGATAGTGAACCTGGAGATACAATCTAGCGAGAAGACAGCATATTATGACAGTATAATAAGTGTTTAGAAATAAAGGTAACATTATGTACAGCATGATTTACTGAAGCATTACATAAGTACAGTGTAATTGAAAAAAGGGTTTTTTCAGACCATCCCATCCGGAAACGATCCTGAAAAGAGCATTATCAAAGATGGGCGACGACAGCTACAACATCTTCACCAACAACTGCGAACATTTTGCCACTTGGTGTCGCTATGGGATTCCAGTCAGTGAGCAAGTGATTACTCGTATACGATATTGCAAATATGGTGCTGTTTGTATGATATCGCTTATTCTGTTTAGGCAGATGTGAAAATCTTTTTAGCTTCTGTATTTATTTGTGTCCATAAAATAATGAGTAAAAGATAAGAAGTGTGAATAAATACAGACATATAAAAGTAAGTACAAAGTGATGGAAAACAGATAGAAGTACTGGAATCGAATGCAGTTTGTAGCCATATTATCATCATCATCATCACCAACACATTTTCAAAGCACCTTTCTCCGACATCAGCTAGACTGCAAGTGAACTTGAATAGACTGTAAACATTCGCGTTAAATTCCTACGCGTTAGACTATGGGATCTGATAACATGAGTATGGAAACTAACTATAGGATTAAATAATCTAACAGTAAGCACTTTCATTATCTAGGGGAGATAACAAGCTTTAACTTGATACCAAAAGCTGGCAACATATTTAATAAAAACATGTGCTAAAACCAAATATAAGCAATTTGAATAGGCAAAAGCACACATCCATAATATTGACATAAATATGTAGATTTATATAAACTACAATACTGTAAGATTTACTTTACTAAAAGAAAGACTCTTGCGTCGGGACCTTGTAAAATTGGGTCGTGCTCCACTGCCCATAGTCGCCATTATGTAACTGAACCTGATCTGTGTCCATCAGAGTCCATCTTTTATACCGTTCAAAAAAAAAGGTCATTCCAGAGTATAAAAGAATGAAAAGAAAATACAGTACTGACTTTTTTTGAGAATCTGAGTTTTTTGTATGGGTGTTAAGGAAGTCCCTAACCCGAAAATGAGTGATTTAATGTGCGATCGCCTGCTTTCCAACAGCTGGAAGGTGTGTGGCGGCAAATACTTACTATAGTATAAAGTTTGAAAACCTGAACATGATAGCTTGCGTTTATATTTCATGAAACTGATCTTGAATTTGATCTGTAGAAAAAAAATATTAAAAACGTGTAAGTTAATGTGGAGGTAATAAAATCAGGCTTGCTGTGTCTATGTGTTTACTAGTTTTCTTTTCCATGGAGAGATGGAGCTTTGATTCTAATATTGCAGAAAGCTTTGCTAGGTAGTTGAGCGTTGAGAGATAAACTGCATCATTATGTTTATTTTCTGCATTCTCAAATGTTACAGCTGTCTCCAGATGATACATGGCTCATACACATTTTGTGCAAAACAAACGGGAAAAATTAATGACAGACAGAGAGAAAAGGAAGAGAAGGGGGGAATAGCAGCAGGGAGATACCTGATTACCGACAGAGCCTTCCTACCGAGCTTAATTATCTATTACCTGAATTAACAATGCAAAAATATACACATGCTGTTAGTCCCCTAGCCAATAAAAACCTCATTGTATATATCAACCACAATGTTTGTGCATATAACTTATCTCTTTATTTTTCTTTACTTGTTTTGAATTAAGTAATGTTTTTATTTTTGCTGCTTAGCCCGAGCGTTACCTTTAAAATATATCTTTTGCTTATTCTGTTACCCTTGTCAGAAAATTGTCTCAGGTATCGAGTAGTCGATTTTCTGAGTTCAATATATTACAGGAAAACCCCATTATTGGAGAATTTGAATTGACCAGCTGGGAGGTAGAGGGCGAGAGAGAGGAGGCTGGATGGGGAAGGGGCTGGTTGGGGCGAATTCCTAGGATGGATGTGACTCCATACCAGCCTCACCTTTCTGTCTTCTAGCACAAGTCGAAAGAAGTTTCACAGTTAGTGTAAAAACTGTCAAAGATTCTAGACATGGCTACTCTTCTAGATAATAAGGCTCACAAGGCCTCACCTGTAATTCCGATAAGGTGAGTCACCGTCTATCCTTCCTTACCACAAACACACTTCACCCATTGTGCACTCTCTCACAAGTAATTTTAACACACACGTGAAGAGCCCTCTGTTGTTTATTGACAAAAGGAGGTGGCCTGGGGGATTAGTCACTTCTTTGTTTAAGTTTCTTAAATCTTTGAGATGTTTGTCAACATTTGACATGTTTGTATTTTCTCATCGGGCTACCTACGTGGGTCCAGCTTCTCATACAGGGATGTCCGCCTTGACTTTTTCTGGTGCTGGATTAATGTTCTTAATGTAATAATAGACAAATAATGTAACATATCTGATGCTGACTAAATGTTCGCAATGTAATAATAGACAAATAATATAATGTTCACTTGCCACAATGTTTTGTGTTTCACATCATTTGATCTACAATTTCGCGATACAAGTCACTCGCACAAAACAGCAGATGGGACAAAAAACATTGAAGTGGAATAAAACATTTTAATGCGAAATATGCACACACACATTCAATGGCTTAATATGCAAAAGCAGTAACTGTTTAGAAGTACAGCACTGTCTGAAGTTAGAGTATGATCATTGTAGGTTCATTGATACTGATAGAGGAAAACAAAGGTTGATTAGAAACATTGAGGTTAAGCTGCTTGACATATTTTGCTTTTCACAGAATGGTGCATATTTTTTCAGAGCATTAAAATGGACACCTTTGTTTGAGATGTACAATCATCTTAGAACATCTTGCTGTTTCCCACAGTAAGAAGAATGGTTAAATATTAGATACCCAAAAATGAAATTCCAGACTGCTTTGTCACCGTAGTTAAAAGGTTTTCAGTTTAAAGAGCCTTGATGAGCCAGCCACCGAAGAAGCTATGATCAATTCCATAGATGAAGACTGAATTACGGCTGTAGACCGAGACTCTGTCTCCAGCCTGTAGGGTCACCGGGTACATGTACTCGTTGCTGTTGTTATCGTGAGTATGTGACTCCCCGCGCAGCACCATGTGTCCGTTGACATACAAATCCCAGTTTGCATGGCCGTGTCCAATGGTGAACATCTGGACCAGGAAGACGTAGAGACCTCGGCAAGGTGCAGTGAAGACCCCGGTGGTAGGGTTGTAACCGCCGCCAGTGTTCATCAGGACATGGTTGAACACCACCGTGCCGCCTCCAACGGTTAGAAAATTGGAGGGAAATGTAGCCGTGAAGAACACTCGCTGGTCAAGGAGAGCTAAATATGGTGGAAATGAGTTCAAAGGGGATTTTCATTAGTTTAATAGAAAAAAAAACAGATAAAAAAATTAACATCGAAAATGATAAAGATTATTAATAGCAGTAAGAAGTGACAAAGAATGTGATGAAAAACAAAGTGCAGTCACCCTACAGCCGGCTAGGCTAAGGGACATTACTCTCAATACCGGTAATCCAACATAAATAATACTAAGGCAAAATATTTTTAGTAAAGCTAGAGGAAGTTTTAGTTGCAAAGTGCGATGCATGATGTACAAATAAGAATGGTATGTATAGAGAGAGAGGGAGGCATTTTGCTGAGACAACGACAAAGGGAGATTACTACACAAGAGAAAGGGAGTCTATCAAAGTACATCACGCTTGCCCTCAGTCTCTTCTCAATTTTTGATGTTAGTGTGTTGACTTGAGACTGAAGTTGACTGACCACGGCTAAACCCGAACCTAGATGCCAGAAATTACAAATGTTTTGTTAATCGCCCACAAAGCCGTAATAAGATAAAAGCAATGATACATTTATCACTGATAGATATATGGCGTGAAATCTTCCAAGATAAAAAATGCTACACCTGGAGGAGATTTAATTCAACCCAGCAAAGCCGTCTAGATTACTTTTTAATTTCAGAATCACTGATGCCTGAAATAAGGGATGTAAAAATTCTACCAGGCTATCAATCTGATCACTCTGTAGTTAAATTAGGACTCAAGTCAAATATTTCAAAAAGTAAACCCAAACAATATTGGAAGTTTAACAACTCCTTATTGAGGGATAATACCTACATTGATACTGTCAGAAAGCTGATCACTGATATTAAAGAACAATATGCAGTGCCAGTATATAATATGAATAACATAAGTAATATTACTGATGAACACATTGAATTTGTAATTGATGACCAACTTTTCTTTGAAACACTGCTGATGAAAATTAGAGGAAAAACTATTGTGTATTCCTCCTTTAGGGCTAAAGAGGAAAGAAAGGAAGAAAATCAATTACTTAAAGAAATTAAAGAATTAGAATTAAGCAGGAATTTAAACCAAACTGCTGTGCAGGTATTAGAAGAAGAAAAAACTTAGATTAAAACAGATACGTGAAAGAAAGCTAAATGGCATGATGGTTCACTCAAGAGTACAGTGAATACACTATGGAGAGAAACCAAGTAAATACTTCTGTAATTTAGAAAGTAGAAGCTTCTTAGCAAAAGAAAATGTGTTCTTTGGAGAGAGAAAATGGAGATATCATCTATGAGGACAGTGAAATGGTAAATGAGACAAAGGCTTTTTTATGAAAGGTTATACTGCCAGCAGAGGTGGAATTAGATACACTGGTTGAAAATGCAGTAAAATTGAATAAGGAAGAAACTAATTCACTGGAAGGACCTATCACCTATGCCGCAGGTAGTGAATTTATGAATACATTAATTAATAGAATACACAACCCTTTCTGGCATGATGTTTTGAAACATTTTAAAAGATTACATGTAAAATGTACACCCGCAACTATTGATGAATTTAATGCAGAATGTCTCTTCTACAACATAAACATTGTTATAGGCAACCACACAATTTACTTTAGTGATTGGCTACGAGAAGATATCTACAAAGTTAGACATTTACTTAAAGAAAATGGTGACTATCTCACATACCAGGAGTTTCGGCTAAAATTCCCCAACTTGACCACTAACTTTCTACAGTTCACAGGAGTTAGATGCAATTAAACAGTTTCAAAATAAATTACAGATCAAAAACATTAAAGGAACTGAGAAAAGAAAAACAAAGGTACGGGAGATAGGTCCTTCCAGTGAATTAGTTTCTTCCTTATTTGTAAAGGAAATAAATCGGTACAATTAATGCTTGGAAATTCTGACTCCTTGGCTAGTGGAATTGAGAAATGGGACTCTACCTATGAAAACATACCATGGAAACTTGTATTTAACAAATGCCATAAGACAACATCTGATAACCAACTAAAATGGTTCCAGTTAAGAATTCTCCATAGAACTTTTCCAACTAACAGGTTTCTCTTTATAAGAAAGATTGTTAATTCCCCCAAATGTGCTATATGTCTTAATGATGAAGAGACAATAAGTCATCTGTTATGGCAATGTCAACTTGTTAGTGCTTTCTGGAGAGATTTACATTCAGTCATGATTAGTAAATGTACAACACTAAGAAATTTTAATTTTTCTTAAAAACTTATTTTATTTGGTGTACAGGACAACATTTGTACGGACAAAGTGTTAGACCTAATTATCTTGTTAGCAAAATATTACATTTATGTAGGCAAATGGAAAAACGATATACC
>SRHC01002939.1:10892-36917 GCA_004794325.1 Pomacea maculata | reverse complement strand
TTTTTTTGGGGGGGGGGTTGCTTGGTTGTTTTAAAACTCTCACTATATGTCACCCTCTATTTTTGAGGAAAAAAAATCGATTAGCGCACAATAAGTAATAAAACGAAGGGTTTTTTAATGCTAAGCTTTACTTGATTATTTAGCAGTACCTAAAATTGATTAAAAATTGATGTCATTGTACTCAAGTAACATGTTTTAAAACAATACTTTTGTAAAACAAAGAAGAGTATGACACAAAGGACCACGTGGTTTCTCGTCCAAATCCTGCCACACCTGTCCGTCATGACTCGCTGCTGACATCATGATGCAGGTGTTTTCTGTGCATCTGCCAGCTTTAACGAGCGTGGCTATCAAGGACCAAAGACCAACAGGTCTTTGCTGTTGTCGCTGATGTTAACCACGTCGTCGTCAGTGCTTGTCTGCTGCTGGTGTCAGCCATCGGATACATTTTGTGTGCAGAGTGTAGCTAGGCTACTTCCACCCATTGAAATTTAAGTGTGATGGTCGTAACACATTATTTTTTCTTTTTTGTTTTTGTGTAGAAAAATGTTGGACAACTCTTAACAACTCTTTTATTTATATAAACTTCAAGAACATTTTTGTGAAAGGTGAAGATTTTTAAAATACATGTTGAGATAGTGATGCTAGACAGGTTGATATAAACTTTCACATAAATAATAAACAGCAAGGCATGCTTGGGGTAAAAAGAGATATGATCTTTCCTTGCACTTTTTAATTTACATTATGTTATTCAAGAATTGAATAAAGCTTTTTTTGTATTCGTTATAATTTGTTTCTATGAATTGTTGCTAGAGATAATGTGTAATACACTGCTTTAGTACTACACAACCCCAGGAGAACTATTTGAGCTCACTAGCTGCACTCTTTGTGTATTTGCCGACATGTTAGCATATGTTTATCTGTGTGTATGTGTGTATGTGTTTATAAGAGAATACATCTCATTACCACAGGTTAGTGGAGACCACACTTCTAACAAGAGGATGTGAAGTCTCGTGATCAGATGAACCTACCTTCAGGTGAACGCTGTCAGTCCCGGGATGTCCCGCCAAGAGAAGTGGTGGACAAGAGGAGAGATGTCAACCTTTTTATACCCTAGAGCACCATTAGCCAGTGACTCTCGGAGACCAGATGATGAACACAAATCTGTTTAAAAACAATCTCGTATTTCAGGTTAAACGCATGTATGAAGGACACTTTAATTAATGTGAAAAGTAAAATTAATGCTCTGTCATATTTGTCTATATCAACTAGCGTATCATATATTGCTTATTATGTTCAATTCTGTACTTTACAACAGATGTTGCCAGGTGTAATGGAGACTCTGCAAAACACGGATGATGACTCTGGCTGGGAGAATATTGCAGAATTTCTGCCAGGAACAAGTGGACTTGGCATAAAAAAAAAATAAAAAAAAAACAACAACAACATTGGCATGCAGAAAGGAAACTGGTAATTATTAACTGAAGAACATTTTCCAGGAGAAGTACATTACTTCACTGGTGTATTAAACAATGCTCAGTAGCATCTTGTGTTTCAGATCATCGTATTTCTCAAGGACGGTTTTTGAAGTGTAAAAAACATGGTTGCTCTGTGGTTGGTTTCTCTCTACCAAACGACATTCCAGATGATGTTTATTATTTTTCACTTTTTTACAAAAATGTCACTGAGACCATGAGACTAACCAAAAAAAAAAAACAAACAAAAAACAAAAACAAAAACTGGACGATGAGTCAGTTGATAGGGTACTGTAGCTTCTATAATGTGTGTGTTAGGAATTTCACAAATACTGAGAAGTGAAAGTGGCATCATAAACAATCTTATGTAGAAAGTAAATCGGAAACATTTCGAAGACAAGCTTCATATCGATGAGTAAATCATTTTATTTATTCGTGCATTAAAAGTATCTTACAAATGTCCATTTCACAACTCACTACAGACAAATTAACTTTTGTCGGTTTGAAAACTTGATCATAATTATCCGGAGAATCACTCATTTTCACCTTCTTACGACTGTTGATAGACATTGAGTATGACACCTGCCGCGCGACAGTCCAAGGACAATGACCCCTTAATTAAGTTTGATCTGCCCATCCCATAGTTTTTCATATAAAGTGTTCACCGTCAAGTGAGTTTAACTAGGGGGCCAGCTACTATACATCCGCAAACATCTACACACTGTCGGCAATCTCTCTGTCCATGATAGTAACAGGCTGAACACGATTGTCCACATCTGCTGCAAGATAATTGGTGTCAGACAGAGGGATTTAACTTCCTTTTGTGATCAACAAACAGGACAGCTTCACGCAATTTGTCGATACCTTAACAGGTGCTAACGAGAGAATTTTATTATTAAACTCAGATGAACGCTAGTCCATGCCAACATGTAGAAGTAACAGACACCTGAAATCGTTTGTGCCATCTGTGGTCCAGCTGCTCAACCTCAGATGACGTGTCAGTGGTGTGTGTGTGTTGATACGCACATGATTATTCTTGATGCAAGTTGTTGTTTGTTTTATAGTATATATATAGATAATTTACCTTACTTTCACTTTTATTTTTAACTTTACTGTAACTAGAGCACCTTTCCATGTTTAAATTGCCCACTTGGACAAATAAAGTTGATCATTGTCATTGTCTCTGATGAAACTCTCAGCGCCTGTCACTAATTTAGTGAGGGTTGGCTGTCCTGGGTTCAATTCTCTCATCTCTGTCAAGTTTTTTTTTTCTTTGCATGAGGCATTTGTTTACAGGGATGGCTGTCTTGCCTTAGTTGCCGGCTCGGTGTGAAACACCTATTTCCCTTCCCCTCCTGCTCCGGCTCGTGTCTTCCGTCCCCCTTAGACTCCATTGCCAAGAGCAGACAACCACTGATGAGGATGACACTCAGCACTGTGTCACACAGCGGGTAGGCTCACCTGTGGGTGTGTGGTGCTGATGTTGACACTAATTGAGGTGATGTCGTCTGGTGACCAGCAGTTAGTCTTCAGGAGAGAATCACAAGTTGTGACGTACACCGGGACATGAAGTTCAGTCGGGTATAACGTCCATCCTCGAGACAGACGACGACTTTTCTCTCCAGACCACGAACAAGATGTCCACTCGCCACCCACACCACGTCACTGCGGGCTGTGGCCACGTCCTCAATGTCTTCTTCCTTCATCACCCGCACTGGGACATACCCGCTTCTTTAAGTTCCTTCACCATACCCGAGTCGTCACTAAGGTTAAGCCAGGACAGCAGCAGCACGTCTCTCCACTGGGTCTGCTAGTGTATGACTGATGACACAATGACTGCTGGGTATTGTTTGACTCGTACACTGTGTTGCAAGTGATGCCATTACCACCCACTCATTGAACAGAACTAAACCTTCTCATTCATTCAAATTAGTTTTTCTCTGTGGCATACAATTGTTTTGCACTCACGTGACTTACCTGACTAGCGCTTTTGTCTCAGCTCAGGCCACTGTCCGAAAATTCGATTCAAATGGAATATAACTGCCTCCCGAATAGAATCGAAACATTTTAAAAACGTTTTTAAACTGTTAACGCAAAATGTTTTAATAATGTTTAAATGTTTATTAAAAAATTTATTTAACATTTTTAGAATGTTTCTCAAATGTTTCATCTCGGCCGGAGACGGTTAGCGACATACCAATCGAACCGCAGCTGAGCGCAGACCACACAGAAATGACAGAGACAAAGTTCCTGTTACAAAACAAACAAATTTATTAACCACATGAAGTAACACTAATAAGAAGCAAGTATCATAACGTTCTAACACTCACATAAACAATGCTTTTAGGAAACTTTCTTCCAAAGAGTGGGTCTGAATGTTGAAAAATATGATCTGTAGAAGTAAACATAAATATCAAAAACGTGTAAGTTAATGTGGAGGTAATAAAATCAGGCTTGCTGTGTCTATGTGTTTTCTAGTTTTATTTTCCATGAAGAAATGGCGCTTTTATTTTAATATTGCAGAAAGCTTTGCTAGGTAGTTGAGCGTTGAGAGAGAAACTGCATCATTATGTTTATTTTCTGCATTCTCAGATGTTACCGCTGTCTCCAGATGATACATGGCACATACACATTTTGTGCAAAACAAACGGGAAAAATCAATGACAGACAGACAGAGAGAAAAGGAAGAGAAGTGGGGAAATAGCAGCAGGGAGATACCTGATTACCGACAGAGGCTTCCTACTCAGCTTAATTATCTATTACCTGAATTACAAATGCAAAAATATACACATGCTGTTAGTCCCCTAGCCAATAAAAAACTCAATTTATATATCAACCACAATGTTTGTGCATATAACTTCTCTCTTTATTTTTCTTTGCTTGTTTTGAATTAACCAATGTTTTTATTTCTGCTGCTTAGCCCGAGCGTTAGCTTTAAAAATATATCTTTTCTTTATTCTGTTACCCTTATGAGAAAATCGTCTCTGGTATCGAGTGGTCGATTTTCTGAGTTCAATATATTACAGGAAAGCCCCATTATTGGAGAATTTGAAGTGACCAGCGGGCAGGTAGATTGCGAGAGAGAGAAGGCGGGAGGGGCGTCGATGGTGGATGTGGAAGGGGCTGGTTAAGGCGGATTCCTAGGATGGATGTGACTCCATACCAGCCTCACCTTTCTGTCTTCTAGCCCAAATCGGAAGAAGTTTCACACTTTTTTATAGGAAACACTGCAGCTGAGTTCAGGGACAACCACTGACCTTAGGGCTGTTTACAACGGTGACACTTCTGGGGACTAAGATTTGACCACCTTTAGGTTTGTACTGTTGTGACTCATGGTCGTGAATATTTCACTTTCTTAATTATTTATTAATTTGATTTTTAAATCTAAAATTAAAGACTTAAAGGAACATTACACCATATTTGATCTAATGAGTAGCTGGGAGAGCTTTGAGATGTTTGTCAACATTTGACATGTTTGTATTTTCTCATCTGGCTACCTATGTGGGTCCAGCTTCTCATACAGGGATGTCCGCCTTGACTTTTTCTGGTGCTGGATTAATGTTCTCAATGTAATAATAGACAAATAATGTAACATATCTGATGCTGACTAAATGTTCGCAATGTAATAATAGACAAATAATATAATGTTCACTTACCACAATGTTTTGTGTTTTACATCATTTGATCTACAATTTCGCGATACAAGTCACTCGCATGAAACAGCAGATGGGACATAAAAAATTGAGGTGGAATAAAACATTTTAATGAAATATGCACACACATGCAATGGCTTAATATGAAAATGCAGTAACTGTTTAGAAGTACAACACTGTCTGAAGTTAGAGTATGATCATTGTAGGTTCATAGATACTGATATCAGTAGGAGGATATAGAGGAAAACAAAGGTTAGTTAGAAACATTGAGGTTAAGCTGCTTGACATATTTTGCTTTTCCCAGAATGGTGCATATTTTTTCAGAGCATTAAAATGGACACCTTTGTTTGAGATGTACAATTATCTTAGAACATCTTGCTGTTTCCCACAGTAAGAAGAATGGTTAAATATTAGATACCCAAGAAATGAAACTTCGAGACTGCTTTGTCGCCGTAGTTAAAAGGTTTTCAATTTATAGAGCCTTGCTCATCCAGCCACCGAAGAAGCTATGGTGAATTCCATAGATGTTGAGTGAATTACGGATGTAGACCGAGACTCTGTCTCCAGCCTGTAGGGTCACCGGGTACATGTTCTCGTTGCTGGTGTTATCGTGAGTATGTGACTCCCCGCGCATCACCATGTGTCCGTTGACATACAAATCCCATTTTGCATGGCCGTGTCCACTGGTGAACATCTGGACCAGGAAGACGTAGAGACCTCGGCAAGGTGCAGTGAAGACCCCGGTGGTAGGGCTGTAACCGCCGCCAGCGTTCATCAGGACATGGTTGAACACCAAGGGACCGGCTCCAACGGTTAGCAGACGGGAGTGAAGTGTAGCCGTGAAGAACACTCGCTGGTCAAGGAGAGCTAAATATGGTGGAAATGAGTTCAAGGGGGATTTTCATTAGTTTAATAGAAAAAAACAGATAAAAAAATTAACATCGAAAATGATAAAGATTATTAATAACAGTAAGAAGTGACAAAGAATGTAATGAAAAACAAAGTGCAGTCACCCTACAGCCGGCTAGGCCAAGGGACATTACTCTCAATACCGGTAATCCAACATAAATAATACCAAGGCAAAATATTTTTAGTAAAGCTAGAGGAAGCTTTAGTTGCAAAGTGCGATGCATGATGTACAAATAAGAATGGTATGTATAGAGAGAAGAGGGAGGCATTTTGCTGAGACAACGACAAAGGGAGATTACTACGCAAGAGAAAGGGAGTCTATCAAAGTACATCACGCTTGCTCTCAGTCTCTTACCAATTTTTGATGTTAGTGTGTTGACTTGAGACTGAAGTTGACTGATCACGACTAAACCCGAACCTAGATGCCAGAAATTACAAATGTTTTGTTAATCGCCCACAAAGCCGTAATAAGATAAAAAGAAGCAATGATAATAATTTAGCACTTATAGATATATGGCGTGAAATCTTCCAAGATAAAATGCTACACCTGGAGGAGATTTAATTCAACCCAGCAAAGCCGTCTAGATTACTTTTTAATTTCAGAATCACTGATGCCTGAAATAAGGGATGTAAAAATTCTACCAGGCTATCAATCTGATCACTCTATAGTTAAATTAGGACTCAAGTCAAATATTTCAAAAAGTAGACCCAAACAATATTGAAAGTTTAACAACTCCTTATTGAGGGATAATATCTACATTGATACTGTCAGAAAGCTGATCACTTATATTAAACAACAATATGCAGTGCCAGTATATAATATGAATAACATAAGTAAAATTCTCACTGTCTTTACAAAGATGTCATGTCTAAAGGTAAATTATGAGAAAACCCAAGCTATATGGATAGGCAGTAAAAAAAATCTGCGGCATAAGGTTTCTGTGTGATATGAACTTCTGTTGGGATCCAGGAATTTTTAAATATCTGGGTATCACTTTCTCCGTGGACCGTATTGTAAGCTTAAACTATGATGATAAAGTAATTGAAATAAAAAAAATTACTTTGCTCATGGAGCAAGCGTCAGCTTACCCCATTTGGAAAAATAACAGTTTTAAAAACCTTAGCCATGTCAAAATTAACTTACCTATTCCATAACCTACCTGACCCTGAGGGCATATTTTTGAAAGAATTTGAACAGTTATTTTTTGATTTTCTATGGACTGGAAAGCAGGCTAAAATCAGTAAGAAAGGGGTATGTCAACCTTACATGAAAGGTGGTCTGGAAATGGTTAATATTTATTACTTCCTATCTGCAATGAAAATCAGTTGGCTAAAGAGACTTTTCTACAACAAGGCAGTATTAAAGGAGTCTACACTATACTTGTACCCTGAACTTGATAAACTACATTCTCTAGGTAGTGAAATTGTGAATGCATTAATTAATAGAATACATAACCTTTTTTGGCATGATGTTTTGAAACATTTTAAAAGATTTCATGTAAAATGTACACCCGTAACTATTGATGAATTTAATGCAGAATGTCTCTTCTACAACATAAACATTGTTATAGGCAACCACACAATTTACTTTAGTGATTGGCTACAAGAAGATATCTACAAAGTTAGACATTTACTTAAAGAAAATGGTGACTATCTCACATACCAAGAGTTTGGGCTAAAATTCCCCAACTCGACCACTAACTTTCTACAGTTCGCAGGAGTTCTAAATGCAATTAAACAGTTTCAAAATAAATTACAGATCAAAAACATTAAAGGAACTGAGGAAAGAAAAACAAAGGTACGGGAGATAAATTGTAAAGAAATAAATCAGTACAATTAATGCTTGGAAATTCTGACTCCTTGCCTAGTGGAATTGTGAAATGGGACTCTACCAAACATACCATGGAAACTTGTATTTAACAAATGCCATAAGACAACATCTGATAACAAACTAAAATGGTTCCAGTTAAGAATTCTCCATAGAACTTTTCCAACTAACAGGTTTCTCTTTATAAGAAAGATTGTTAATTCCCCCAAATGTGCTATGTCTTAATGATGAAGAGACAAAAAGTCATCTGTTATGGCAATGTCAACTTGTTAGTGCTTTCTGGAGAGATTTACATTCAGTCATGATTAGTAAATGTACAACACTAGGAAATTTTAATTTTTCTGAAAAACTTATTTTATTTGGTGTACAGGACAACATTTGTACGGACAAAGTGTTAGACCTAATTATCTTGTTAGCAAAATATTACATTTATGTATGCAAATGGAGAAACGACATACCCTCTATAATGCCTTTTTGAAGATTATAAAATACAGACATAATATAGAAAGATTTCATAGTATTTTAGGTAATAAATTAGACCTATTTGAAGTTATTTGGAAACCATATAAAAAATTATTAATATAAGCGCAATTAGTGGAAGCTGGTATGTTCACTTTCACTTCTTCTCCACATCTTTCCTCTTTACTCTTTTCCCCCCTTCTATAATGTAGTAATCAATGTGATAAATGTCATATTTGTTGTGCTATTAAAACAATGATGTGTATAGAGAGAAGGGGGAGGCATTTTGCTGAGACAACGACAAAGGGAGATTACTACACAAGAGAAAAGGAGTCTATCAAAGTACATCACTCTTGCTCTCAGTCTCTTACCAATTTTTGAACTTAGTGTGTTGATTTGAGACTGAAGTTGATTGACCCCGACATGATGGTGCCAGAAGAATGAATCCACTGTTGGTGCCATGGCCACCATGAGGATCAGTAGAGCGACTGCCATTGTCAGGTATAGTCGACAGCTGAAACTGTGGAATTTTCACATAAACATTGACATGGCTTCGCTCTTCATTCCTGACTGTCATTGTGGGATTTTTTTAATGGATTGGTCGAAGTCTACCATTCTGAAACACACGCTTGCAGTTTCTTCTACCTTTTGGCTAAAACATTGATCAAGTGTCATAGCTACATACACCTGTTGGTGTAGACGTAGATGTAGGTGATCTACCAGGGACATAATCTGAGATGTTTTGCTCGTTTTGTTTGTTTGTTTGTTTTTGAATAAAATACCAATATGACCAATTTTAATCCATTTAAATTAATTTATTCTATTTTTTAATTATTTAGGTACACTCAGGCTTCGCTGTATCTGTGTGTGTGTTTGGAGGGGGGAGAGATGGCCTGATTATTTTTGTCGAGGTTTTTTTTTTTGTTTTTTTTTTTGGGGGGGGTTGTTTTGTTTTTTTTTAAACTCTCACTATATGTCACCCTCTGTTTTTGAAAAAAATTCGATTGGCGCACAATAAGTAATAAAACGAAGGGTTTTTTAATGCTAAGCTTTATTTGATTATTTAGCAGTACCTAAAATTGATTAAAAATTTATGTCATTGTACTCAAGTAACATATTTTAAAACAATACTTTTGTAAAACAAAGAAGAGTATGACACAAAGGACCACGTGGTTTCTCGTCCAAATCCTGCCACACCTGGCCGTCATGACTCGCTGCTGACATCATGATGCAGGTGTTTTCTGTGCATCTGGCAGCTTTAACGAGGGTGGCTATCAAGGACCAAAGACCAACAGATCTTTGCTGTTGTCGCTGATGTTAACCATGTCGTCGTCAGTGCTTGTCTCCATGTCTGTCTCCCTCTTAACTACTGCATTTCGCTGCTGGTGTCAGCCATCGGATACATTTTGTGTGCAGAGTGTAGCTAGGCTACTTCCACCCATTGAAATATAAGTGTGATGTCGTAACACATTATTTTTTCTCTTTTTTGTAGAAAAATGTTGGTCAACTCTTAACAACTCTTTCATTTATATAAACTTCAAGAACTTTTCGGTAAAAGGTGAAGATTTTTAAAATACATGTTGAGATAGTGATGCTGGTGTCTAGACAGGTTGATGTAAACTTTCACATAAATAATAAACAGCAAGGCATGCTTGGAATAAAAAGATATATGATCAGTTCCTTACACTTTATAATTTACATTATGTTATTCAAGAATTGAATAAAGCTGTTTTTGTAATCCTTAACTATTCGTTATAATTTGTTTCTATGAATTGTTGCTAGAGATAATATGTAATACTTTAGTGCTACACAGCCCAGGAGAACTATTTGAGCTCACGAGCTTAACTCTTTGTGTATGTGCCGACGTGTTAGCATATGTTTATCTGTGTGTATGTGTTTATAAGAGATTACATCTCATTACCACAGGTTAGTGGAGACCACATTCTAACAAGAGGATGTGAAGTCTCGTGATCAGATGAACCTACCTTCAGGTGAATGCTGTCAGTCCGGGGTGTCCCGCCAAGAGCAGTGGTGGACAAGAGGAGAGATGTCAACCTTTTTATACCCTAGACCACCATTAGCCAGTGACTCTCGATGACCAGATGATGAATACAAATATGTTCAAAAAGAATCTCGTATTTCAGGTTAAAAGCATGTATGAAGGACACTTTTGCTAATGTGAAAAGTAAAATTAATGCTCTGTCATATTTATCTATATCAACTAGCGTATCATATATTGCTTATTCTGTTTAATTCTGTACTTTACAACAGATGTTGCCAGGTGTAATGGAGACTCTGCAAAACCCGGATGATGACTCTGGCTGGGAGAATATTGCAGAATTTCCGTTGCCTTCCTGCCAGGAACAAGTGGACTTGGCAAAAAAAAAAAAAAAGAAAAAGAAGGAACATTGGCATGCAGAAAGGAAACTGGTAATTATTAACTGAAGAACATTTTCCAGGAGGAGTACATTACTGGTGTATTAAACAATGTTCAGTAGCATCTTGTGTTTCAGATCATCGTATTTCTCAAGGACGGCTTTTGAAATGTAAAAAAAAAATGTTTGTTCTGTGGTTGGTTTCTCTCTACCAAACGACATTACAGATGCTTCTTATTACTTTTCACTTTTTCACGAAAATGTCACTGAGACCATGAGACTAACAAAAATACTGGACGATGAGCCGGTTGGTAGGATACTGTAGCTTCTGTATTGTCTGTGCTTAGGAATTTCACAAATACTGAGAAGTGAAAGTGGCATCATAAACAATCTTATGTAGAAAGTCAGTCGGAAACCTTTCGCAGGCAATCTTTATACCGATGAGTAAATAATTTTATTCGTGCATTAGAAGTATCTTACAAATGTCCATTTGCCAAATCACTGCACACAAATCGACTTTTGTCGGATTGAAAACTTCATGAAAATTATCCGGAGAATCACTCATTTTCACCTGCTTACGACTGTTGATAGACACTGATTACTGATGTATGACACCTGCCGCTCGACAGTCCAAGGACAATGACCCCTTAATTAAGTTTCATCTGCCCATCCCTTAGTTTTTCATATAAAGTGTTCACCGTCAAGTGAGTTTAACTAGGGGGCCAGCTACTATACATCCGCAAACATCTACACACTGTCGGCAATCTCTCTCTGTCAATGATAGTAACAGGCTGAACACGATTGTCCACATCTGCTGCAAGATAATTGGTGTCAGACAGAGGGATTTAACTTCCTTTTGTGATCAACAAACAGGACAGCTTCACGCAATTTGTCGATACCTGAACAGGTGCTAACGAGAGAATTTTATTAATAAACTCAGATAAACGCTAGTCCATGCCAACATGTAGAAGTAACAGACACCTGAAATCGTTTGCGCCATCTGTGGTCCAGCTGCTCAACCTCAGATGAAGTGTCAGTAGTGGGTGTGTGTAGATACGTACATGATTATTCTTGATGCAAGTTGTTGTTTGTTTTATAGTATATATATAGATAATTTACCTTACTTTCACTTTTATTTTTAACTTTACTGTAACTAGAGCACCTTTCCAGGTTGAAATTGCCCACTTGGACAAATAAAGTTGATCATTGTCATCGTCTGTGATGAAACGCTCAGCGCCTGTCACTAATATAGTGAGAGTTGGCTGTCCTGGGTTCAGTTCTCTCATCTCTTTCAAGTTGTTTTTCTTTGCATGAGGCATTTGTTTACAGAGCTGGCTGCCTTGCCTTAGTTGTCGGGTCATTGTGAAACACCTATTCCCCTTCCCCTCCTGCTCCAGCTCGTGTCTTCCGTCACCCTTTGACTCCATTGCCAAGAGCAGACAACCACTGATGAGGATGACACTCAGCACTGTGTCACACAGCGGGAAGGCTCACCTGTGGTGTGGTGCTGATGTTGACACTAATTGAGGTGATGTCGTCTGGTGACCAGCAGTTAGTCGTCAGGAGAGAATCACAAGTTGTGACGTACACTGGGACATGAAGTTCAGTCGGGTATAACGTCCATCCTCGAGACAGACGATGACTTTTCTCTCCAGGCCACGAACAAGATGTCCACTCGCCACCCACACCACGTCACTGCGGGCCGTGGCCACGTCCTCGATGTCTTCTTCCTTCATCACCCGCACTGGGATACCCGCTTCTTTCAGTTCCTTCACCATACCCGAGTCGTCACTAACGTTGAGCCAGGACAGCAGCAGCACGTCTCTCCACTGTAGGCAGGGCGATGTAGTGCCGCCACTGGTGCAGGTAGCGGTCGTGGCTGTTGTCGTGGTATTCTCTGTTAACATTCAGAGTAAGTTTCTTCTGTAAGACATGTCGTAGATACAGCGTACACACTGACAAACACAGGAAGGCAACAGGATAGACACACGTGACTGATTGACACACAAGACTGTCTCGTCTGCCTGTTATGTAACTGTTAACCTGTCGACGTACACTATACAATACCCACACCTACCCGTAACACCAACACGGAGACTGTGTAGGAAGCTGACCACCTCACGACCGCACGTGACACAGTCAACTGGCCAGTCACCTGAGTGACCCTGACCTCGGTGATACAGTCGTCTGACTGGCGGGCCGTCTGTGTGGTCGGGCACACCTCGCTCACTGTAAGGCAGGACAAGATGGTCTCTAGTGATACTCCACTCCTGCTTGACCTCCCTCACGACGGCCGGTGGAGAGCGGAGGGGTCTGGTTAAACATTCCACTGGCCAGCCGGCGGGTGCGTCTCCATGGAAACAACTTGCCGCCCAGAGATGGAGACGAGAAACTTGTGCCAACAGCTTGTGACACAAAGTCGTGATGTCTCTGTCACAGACACAAGTGTTAACGAGGCTGAGATACACGTACAGTGTGTACTATCACTAATATGTGTTTATGTTTGTGCATCGTGCATGACGTCACCAATTAATGACGTCATTAAACACGTGATGTAAATGAAGTTGCTAAACTAGTTTGACATGCATAACATCAGGTTTCATGAACATTGAATAATTATCACCTGTTAAACACCTGGTGGTGATCATAAGATCAAAGCGAGCGCCATCTACATGTCTATCTTGACGTCACACACTGCGTTACTCACTTCACTTCATCAGCGATGACGTGCACCGACCCTCCGCTCGCCGCCTTCGCCAAGTCGTTGACGGACTTCTCCACGTCTTTACCGTTATCAAGATTGTAGAGGAGGAGGTGAGGCTGACCACGTGACACACCTGCTGACTGTTGTGTCTTTACTGTCTGCAGCAACAGGTGATACAGCATCATGCACGCTGCAGGACTCCCCGGCCAGGTACTCACAATGTAGACGGGGTGACCACATCGCAGCCATTTTATACCCATCAGCAGCAGCACCACAGTTTTACCTGTACCGGGCGGTCCGGTGACAAAGAGTGTGGGAGGCGCCGTGTGTAGCAGGTGAACTTGCTCCGGGAAGAGTGTGATGACAGCAGTGTAGCACTGTCCTGTCCACCACACGGCCTGACCCAGGGTCTTGACACTCACACGTGGAGGACATGTGCATGGCACAGTCACTGATGTCGCCGGACCACAGAACCTAGTACAGTCATAACAACAATATATTCAATTTATATGTTTCACAAAAACAACAAGAAGTACAGTAGACAGTATATTTTAACTTAGTATAATAATTAATAGTTAACGCATAGCTGACGAGCACAGTAGGGAGGGCAGATGTATCATCTAACTAACGGCCAAGTCATACACAACAGGTCTTACACTACTCAACATTTTGATGGTTACCTGGCGACCAATGTTTTGTACACCTCGCATGTCATGTGACTGTCAGGTCCAGCCCCAGCTACCCGTTGCTGCCACCAGTGTCCGAGCTCCCTCAGCACGTGACTACTGACGTCACACGGGGTCTTGGGGTCAGACAACTGATCAGAGCACAGACACAGTCCAGCGATGTCGGCGGGGTCTGCTGTTCCCAGACACCGACACAGGTCCTGTAAAACATGCGATCCAATGACATTAATTAATCAACCAGACGGTCTGACAGTATTTGGGGGGGGGGGAGGCTACATCTCTGATATCGAGGGAAATTATTACACGGCGTAAATGTGTTTGTACATTTAATCATCAAGTTCTCAGCTCTCAATAATCTCAAGATTATTCTTACTCTAGTCACTTGCGTGTCACCAGTGACAACCTGCTGCAGTTGATGAGCGGAGATGTTAGGAACCGCGATTGTCTTTGTAATTCGCAGAGAAGGAGCGATGTCGGATACCAGGTGTGACAACATGGCGTCCGCTTTATCCAGTTGTTTAACTGCCTGTTTCAATTTCTCTCTTATTTTATCATCTACATCCTTCTGGGACATGTTTAGAGTTGTTACATTGTCACCCAATGCCTTCACCTCACAGACTACCAGTCCGTACTGTCGGTGGATCAGAAGCACATCAAAGTCTCCCTCTTTCCAGTTGCGTGGTAGAGAATCAGGAAGGTTGGAGGGTCGGGGTAGGTGGGTAGCTGCGGCAGCGTAACAAGGTTCACCCAGGTATTGTCGGAACTGAAGCTGAGTCAGTCCAACCATCACATCTCTGTTCTCTTCTGACAATTTTTGTAGACAGAGGAAAAGCCGTTGCATGGCAGCATCGTGTCTGACGTCACTGTCCTGGACGATAGGTAACCGATGACGGAGACCCTCGTGGCTGAACGGTCCAACCCCTGCATGGTACAACTGAAGACTTTGAACATCCTGAGCAGCAAATAACTGTCTGGTTGTCGGCACGCGGTTGATGTAGACAGGAGGCAGGAAGTAGGCGCGAGAGTCGAGATCAGGGAACGCGTTTTCAGTCCATTGTTGCCAAAAGATGTGGGCTTGTGTCGACATGAGATGCTGTTAAATAAATTCATTGATTAGATAAAATAAAACAGTTTTAATCAATAGAACATCTATAGATGTTATTCCATAACGAAAGCCGATGTCGAGTGATGACGTACGTCATCATTGTCCAACTCTTCAACAGTCATTGTACAACAACGACCACTGATAAGGTCGAAGATTTGGTGCTCTCTGCCTTTCTAAAATCTCACACTACTTGCAGACCAGTTTTCTTTACAATTACACATAACTGAAACGTATTTCATTTATAAGCAATTAGACAAGAAAGATAAGTGAATAGTTTACAAACCCGATCTGTCGAGTGCACGTCACGTGACCTAACTGACATTCCTCTCGTTGGGATAGAAAGTGATTCCGACTATCTCCCTGACACCATGTTGTTTCACGTTTTTGTCATCATGATGACAATGTCCATCATCGCATTTGTCGTCAACTGCAAAGCACTAGACCCTGAAAACACACAGGCAGGTGCTTCTCGTCTGCATCACATTAATTCTTCTTTCAGAGTCTTGTCTATGTACGGCCGTTGTGACATGCGCAGTACTGTCGTCTTCCTCGCGAGATCACGGAAGGAGGCGCAGATGTTGGTAGTTAATGTTACAATGTGCTACAGCAGTGTTTACTTCAACAAAAATAACGTATCTCTGTAGAACTGTGACCATTGCAGCATCTCAGCAATAAGACGAACTGCAACTTACTGTGCACTCCACGTGCTGTACAATGATTTTAAAGCAGACGACATGTGACGTCATTACAAACCGCTAGGAATCATGGAATCTCGAGGAATGAAAGCAGTCAGGGACACTTTTCTCGAACCCAGCTGGATGTGAGGGCGACACCCATCTCTTCCTGCCGGACTCACTATCTCACCGACAGCTGGGTAAACCTTCCGCAATTTTAAATGTATTCAATGATTTATTTCCACCGAAACTGTTTGTAGCGAGCATTCAATAGTGTCAGTGCATTAAGTGCAAGATAAATTGAAAGAAAAAAGTTTCCGTGTAAGTGGTCAAGAAAGTATTTTAAAATATCACCCCGCCCCGTGCAGTCAACAAATTCTCACGGTGTTTGTGATCCTACAACCCGGTGTAACGAAATGACAGAAGACACGAGAATGTTCTCTGTCTCAAACCCTCGTCACGAGACACCATATTGAGCGGTCAACCACCATCGTCATCCATCCTAAGGTTATTTATTACCTTCCACATGAAATGTGTTCATTGTTTATTGTTTCTCTTTGGCAACACAAGCAGACTGAAGAGACCGTTAATAACTCAGACGGGTCTGCTAGTGTATGACTGATGACACGATGACTACTGGGTATTGTTTGACTTGTACACTGTGTTGCTAGTGACGCCATTACCACCCACTCATAGAACAGAACTAAACCTTCTTCTCATTCATTCAACTTAGTTTTTCTCCTGACTAGCGCTTTGGTCTGAGCTCAGGCCACTAAAATCCGAAAATTCGATTCAAATGGAATATGTGCCTCCCAGACAGCATCGAAACATTTAAAAAACGTTTTTAAACTGTTTACGCAAAATGTTTTAATAATGTTTTAATAATGTTTAAATGTTTATGAAAACATTTAATTAACTTTTTAAAATGTTTCTCAAATGTTTCATCTCGGCCGGAAATAGTTCGCGACATACCAATCGAACCGCAGCTGAGTGCAGACCACACAGAAATGACAAAGACAAAATTCCCG
The DNA here is from genome assembly GCA_004794325.1 of Pomacea maculata. Taxonomy (NCBI): domain Eukaryota; kingdom Metazoa; phylum Mollusca; class Gastropoda; order Architaenioglossa; family Ampullariidae; genus Pomacea; species Pomacea maculata. The sequence continues at coordinate 20,021 of SRHC01002939.1, read as the reverse complement.
TTACAAAACAAACAAATTTATTAACCACATAAAATTTCCCTAATAAGAAGCAAGTTTTATAACGTTATAACACTCACATAAACAAAGATAGATTAGAGCAAGCAATCAAACAAACAAACAACAAAAAAAGTAGGTAAATAAAATAAAGCAGTTGCCCTGTGCACAGGCGAGTCACAATAAACAGAAGAAGACGCACCACCCGCAGCTACTGCGGGGTGGCAGATGAAATGTCCGCGGGCGGCAACACGGACTACAATACAATCGCCGACACGCGACAGATATAAACAGGCAGAAATTGGGTTGGTTGTTTGAATGTATATTACGTTGAGTCTATTAAAGTTTTGCAGGAAAATAACTGCCAAATAAAACAAAAATTGCTATTGCCAGAAAGAGATTAAACCATGATTACCACTGTCTTGATAACTACGCTTTTGCCCCCGACAACAGTAAATAAAAACAAATGATGCAGGACTAGAACATACTCTAAAAATAGTCTTCACCACACCTCTCTTCCTGGAATAACAGTCACAGACATATAGCATTAAACTACACTCTTCCTGTTCCGAAGATTTCATGGAGTGTGAAGTGTTTACCAAAGGCTGCCTATGGACTTGCTTGTTTATCCTCAAACCCCAGATATGACGGGGAACTCTAGGACCATCAACAACGACATCTGGAGAAATCCAGCACGTGAACTACAGACGGAAGCAGCAGTACGAGACATGGCGTTGTCCAATCAGAATAATGGTGAACTTCGATCCGCTTTCTGACGATTACCAGCGAATTGAAAGTCATCCTTGCAATAAACACGAGCGTCATCAAAAGATGCCATGACAAACAATCCATGGATGAAGACGGGAGGAGTTGCAGTGGGGACAGTACTTTTGATCATACAAGATAATTTTTAAAGAGATGGATGATGCGGTCTGATTTGAAGGCTTCAAATGTAGATACAGCTTGAAGTGGGACCTGACAGAAAGGAGTGGAGCACAAACATACTGAAGAGACAGATTGTAAAGCATCAGTATTTCAGACAGGTACGTTGGAGTTCATAGCACCAGCAGCACAGTCTGACGATCGTGTAAGAGAATGGCCCTGGTACGGTTCGATTTCGTCTTTGGAAGATAATTCAAGCAGCATTATTCTGAGCCGTTTGAAGTTTGTCAGGGATTAAGGAGGTCGGCAAATAGAGAGTTTCAGTTATTCAGCCAAGATAGCATGAACTTTGACACTGCAAAGCTTGAGAAAGATGGGCTGACTGCATTGATATGATATTTAAAATAAAATGAGGTGTCGAATGTAACGCAAAGATTCCGATGATATGATAGAGATGTTAACTCCTAAGAAATAACATGTAGAGAGGATGGCACACAGTCCAGCTCATTTGCAGAGGATGTTGGAAAGACATTAGTTTTGTCCTGATTCATTTTCCATTTGTTGAAGAATATCCAAGCTTTCATGACACCTGTTGTGGTGTGTGGTGACGAAGACGTGCTGGTTCTGGAAAGCGAGGCCATGGTCGACATACCCGCAATAGTGCAGGCCCAAGTAGCGATGGTGTATGATGTTTGAATATAAACAGTGAATTTAAAAAACTCTCAAGAACAGAGCTTGAATCACTCAGAACAGACAAAATGTGCGGTGCCTACAACTACCACAGACTGAATGCGATTAATCAAATGAGAACGGAACCAGTTCAAAATAGTTCCAGAGAGACCAAACGTAACATGAAGACCCTGGAGAAAGTCGTGGTCGAATGTGTCGAACCCCGCCGATAAATCCAGTATTGACAATATAAGTGGCTCATATTACACAAAGGTAATGAATTATTTACGCAGCAATGCCGTCTTGGTCGACTGATTCTCAAGCTACGCCGACCAAACTAATACAGGTAGAGTATGGTTTTATGAACTTTTCTGAAACAGAGTCAAATACTTTGTGTAGAAATAAGAGATTAATAGAACGACAATAATTTTATAGTTCTTCACTTTTTATTTATAAATTTAATTTAAATCATATAACATGACGCTTACGTCTGACAGTCTGGTCCAGGACGATGATCAGACAGGAGGATCCACTCGCCATCTTTAAATGTTTATTGCTTAGCTGACTCCTACAGTCAGGTAACTTCTTCAATGTCATGTAGTTTGAAAACCTGCATTCTTATATTTTAACCGTATTCTTTTTATCTGTCTCACAATTTAAGACGCCAGGTCCCAAAGAGTAGCAATTGCTCGTCACTTCTCGTTTCTTTATTTCCTTGCACCAAAAGATAGATTTCAAGGTCTGTCTGTACTTCGTTCCTGCGAAATAATACACAAAAAAGTTTAAAGATGAGTTTGTATTAGCAGAAACTTCGGTTATGTGTAATATCACCTGAAAGGAGTTTTTGAACTGCCCTGCGCCATTCAAATCGGATATAAACAATGGGGACAGTCTGAGACACACGACCGGGATGGATAAAACGAGGAACTGGATGGAGAGACAGACCAACATTTTGGTCACAGCCACTTCCTTCATACTCATGATCGAAGTTGCAAATTTCTTCCAGCTTATAATTTCTTTTAGCTTCAATGCAGTAATTATTGTGGCAATAAGGCCGACAACAGGGCATCCAACACCTAATCCCAAACCGAAAATGGAGCTGTCGATGATATCATCTATAGTTTTGCTGATTAGGTGAAATCCACTAAGACCTAGCCTGTACGAAATAGAATTTTTCTGTGAATCAAAAACGCATGCCATTTTATATTTAGCAGTAGAAACAAACCTAGAGAAGGTGACTAAAGAAACACAGACTATAATTAGAAAGGCCATGGTCTTCGTTTTCAGGAAACGTTTGGACTGTAAAGGAAAAACCACACAAAAGCATCTTTCACAAGATATGATAGTTGACAAAACCATGCTTCCGTGGACCAAACCATAAAATCCAATTATATTTGTATCGATCAGATATCGATAAGCGATTCCAAATCGTTCAGAGCTCGTGAAGTCTGTGTACAGCATGTCTGAATGAAAGATGAAAAACAAAATATTGAGCAAAAGATCCACGAGAGACAAGCTAAATAAACACAGATTGATTCTCTCCCTTAAACCTTGCTTCGCAAATACCACCATGTTGATGCAGTTTGCAGGAAACCCCACCAGAAAAAGAATTGGTATACAAACACTTGATTTTATCCGATATATTAACAGTTCCAGATGGTCACTGATTGGGTCCACACTTTGAGCTGACCTGGTAGAATTATCAAACTGTAATAATTCACATGGTGACTTCGAAATGTTTTGACTGTCTTTCATCTGATATGACACCACTGTGCTAACCATCATGATATCCATGAAGATCGTTTTTTCGGATAATGTCTACGAAATTATGGGGACTCACATTTCTTTAAAGACAAACAGTTTGTAGCTTGTCTACTTATTTTTCCTGATGTTTCTGTCTAGTCATTTGACTATATAAAAGCTTTCACCGGCTTCTTCATAATCGATTCGGTCTGATACGTTTCTCCTTTGTTTTTCTTTTCTTCTAACTCTTCAACTTCAACATGTCTGTAAATCATTGATGTCCTTGCATATGGTAAGCATTAAGCTCATAAGCCAAGATTACAATCAGAGGGTAGATGGAAGTGTTGAAACCCTCTCGTAACATCTTTTTTTGAAATTTAACTCTGAGGAAAGTTTGCTCCAGACCAATGGCATTTATATACTTTCTCTGCAACCAATCAATAATTAATGATGCTATTATCTAATTGCATTTTCCCTACGTCTTACCTTTTGATTTTTCAATTATTTATTGAAGACCTGTTTTTACCAAAGTGAAACTACCGTGATTAAATAAGCAAAAAAAAAAAGACTTACACACACACTCTAACGATCATGCACACACTTGTACATGCACACGCGTGCACGCAAACACACATTTGCCTACATTCACACCACTGAACCCAAGCGTTCGACAAATTTAAACCCACACGAACTAAAAGAAAATGGGACTATTTACTAATTACTTGCATAAAAATATTTTTTAATAAAACCTTGTTTGTAGCCAGTATTAAATAACTATTTGCTAGTAATTTGATGTATATTGACAAAAGCTGCAGGTTTTCTTTCTCCTAAGAAGGTTGTAAAATGTTTTTTATTTCTTGTTCACAGGACGCGAAACAGAAAATTAAGTATTTTTACAATTTATTTTTTCTTAAACAAAAACATCCATAAGTTTATTCTTTTTAATACGCTAATTAACTTTAAAGGAACTGCCTCTAGGCAATTTACTTAGCAAAAAGCACAGAAAATAATGAACTACTAAAAGAATTTCCACTACATTTTGCTGCATTGTTTTACAAGAAGACACAAGACAGACATCCAACCAGCATACATTTCTTGCTCGTACTGTCGTAGAAGCAAAAACTGCTTTAAGTAAGGGAATTGTGGTCGTGGTTGTTGTCATTGCCGTTCTTCTCGCCATCCGACTGTCCTTCAAGGCACCTACCGGGTAGTCAACGCCGCGGTGGCCAGAGGAAGAGCTGGCTAACAAACATCAAAGACTGGAGGTCGTCCTGTACAGGACCTGCTGACTATCGCCCACAAGAGGTAAGAGTGATGGACCCTGTCAGCTGCCCCGTCCATCCATCTGCTGTCCCCAACGACGGGTACCGGTCAAGGGACGACTTACTGGCTGTCAGTCAGTTGAAAAACAATAAGAATGACAGTTGGGCAGGTATTCACAATGTAACAATTAAGCACCGTTCACACTTGAGGCTGTACTAACGACACAGCTGTAGTCACTGGGACTAAAGTTCTCTGAATTCACAAATATATATTTCTTACAAACATCTTTAAAAAAAACTACACAGCCTCTATGGAACAGACTTTGAACTCTGGCGAAGCCTCTTGAGGATGGGTGACCACACCCTCTTCTCTCTGTATTGCCAGTGATATCAAATACATTCATTAAAGCTCGGTCACGAGGCTTTCACAGTGCACATCTATTCCTAGGATTAATTTATCCTATGGTTAACTACTCCTACGGTCGCTCCGAGTGTCATTCCTATGGCCCAGTTGTTCCGCCTATTGATATGTTACGAAAGGAATTAATAAGAACATCTACATTCAAATACAAAAATCCAAATAAATTGAACAGAATCTGAGATACAAAATATGTGGTTACCTGACCTTGCCATGTCTCGTTGGGAAGTGAAGCGCTGGCAGGTGGCGATTATTACCCCTTTCTACATCTTCTAAACTATTTTAAAACCTTGTTTATCTTGGCTTCGTCATTCAGGGGCTGCCCTGGGCAGAGAAAGACTCGGTGGCCCCCCTTCCCCGCCAATATCAATAAAACTAAGTGACGGCCCCTGATATTCTCATTATGGCACAAAGTTAAAATAATTCTTATAGCTTACTGCTCTGACTGTAGCAACATGAGTAAATACAGCGAACTAATTAACAAGAAACACAATGTTTTTTTGGCCAAATTGCCGTCAGCTGTGTCTTTTTCTGTTTCATATTCAATATTCATATATATACATTGGCGTGGCGGCCCCTGGGATTTGGCGGCCCTCTGCAGGTTCACAGTTTGCACATGACGTCCATGCGGCATTACACGCACAACATCACCTGGATCACCTGTTCACACCACGCTCTCATTCACACCATGTCACTCGTCCTTGACACATGACTCCATAGACTAGAGAGTTTGGAAAAGGTGAATCAGGGAGAAGGTTAGGGATTACATTTTCATCTTTACTAAATGAGACCCTAAGTCTTAAACCAAACCAGAGCTAATCCAGTAATATCCAAATCATGTTTGACAGTGTTACAAAACAAGAATTCGTCCAAGGAACCAACTGACATCCTTTGTAACTTTATTCTTACCCTCAAACGACTGCACGCAAAGAGGATATTTGAAAATTCGATTACATGATTAAAATTGTTTACTTAACGACGATAATTTAATTATTGAAAACTAGCAACTTATCAAATAATAAACTTTTGTTGGAGGTAGTTAATGATGTCAGTATACACGATTTATTTTAATGTCTTATCGATTAATAAATTGTAGAAAACTATGTGCTAATTTCTTTCCTTTGTTAAAATTACTGCTATAATCTTGCGCAAGAATTCTTGAGATTTTAAACTCAATTCATAATAGCACATGAGTAAAATAGTCAACAAGAAAAAGACTTCAACGGATAAAAAAATAATTTCAAAGCAGAAGGATTTAAATCGTAGTTCATCATCATTAGCAGTGATTATCTCATCGTGGTGTGGGTCTATCGGCGTCTAGGACAGGTGGAGGACTAGGTGCACGGCTAGTTTAAGGATGTTAGCAGTTCGACTGACTCGTGACCTAAAGACTACAACAAAAGTTACATTGACTGCTTTTCATTACCTATACAGCTCACGGATTAGGCAAGGTGTTGTGTGGGACCCCTTGCTCCGAGATTCAACAGCAACCCATGATACCCATCACCAGAAAACCACTAGTCTCCTCATCAGTTCAGACTTCAGGGTTTATAAATTCCTAATTTCTGAAAAAAAAATTCCCGCTATGTTCATCTGCTCCTCTGATCTGTTTCCTCCACAAAGAACACCAGAAATCACTTAGCAGAAATACTTTTTCATCTTTGTAAAACTCACTTTGTGGCAGTCAGATAAACTATAGTATTTGGCAATAGTACTAGGGTCAACATGAAGTGTTTTCCTTCTTCTTTCTGAAATTAGTCTGACAAAGCCGTTCAATGTGTTTCGCTAAATTTTAGCTTAAGAGGACAGTACACCATTTGTTTCTGTACCACACAAAAATTATTACAATTTCACACGTGAAACTATATTATAATCAAGTTTCAATTATTATTCAATTATTTCAGTTATTTTTTTCAGTGAAATTATTTCTAAAAGAAAGTTTGTTATATTTAAATTGCATTGTCCACGTTTACAGTCTGTTCACTGTTACCTTGACATTCACATTTTTCATATCACACAACCGGTGTTGTATCTTTGTAGCTGCCATTGAAGCTATCATGAAGGCTTTGCACCTACCATTCTTCTGTGTCACACGTTAGATAAGTATTAATTTACAGCAATTTCCTGTCGGTTAACAATTCTTTTGTTGCACAATAAGAAAGCTCTCAAGGTCTGTCTGTATTTACTTCCTGTGAAATAATACACAAAAAAGTTCGTGGACGAGTTAGCACTGGAACAGACTTCAACGATGTGTAGCATCACTTGATACGTGTTCTTGAACCGTCCTGCAGCAGTCAGCTCAGGCACGAGGAACGGCGACAACCTGCTACAGAACGCTGGGATGGACAGGACAAGGAACTGGATGGAGAGATACACAAGCATTTTGGTAACACCCACTTCCTTGATGACGACTACAGAGGACGCATTTTTCCGCCAGGTCATTGCTTCCTTCAGTTTCAAATTGGTGATGATTGTGGCGATGAAGACAACGACAGGACAACCAATACCTATACCCAACCCAAAGACTGCACTGTCTATGGTATCGACAATATTTTTGTTGTTTGTGTAGAATTCAGTGACACCTAACCGGTAATACTTATGAAGTGTCCACGGATCAAAGACACATACTGTCTTGTACTTGGCGGTGGCGACAAATCGAAAACCTGCGACAAATGCCACACAAGATGTTATTACAATGGCCATGGTCTTTGTTTTTAGGAAACGACGGGACTGTAACGGAAAAACAACACAAAAGCATCTTTCACATGCTGTGACGGCTGACAAAACCATGCTTCCATGAACAGCAAAATAAAATCCAGTAATATTTGCATCAACTAGAAATCTAGTTATTATCCCAAATCGCTCAGTACTCGAGAAGTCAGTGAGCAGCATATCTGAATTTAAAAGAAAAACAAACATTATGAGCAGGAGATCAACAAGAGACAAGCTAAATAAACACAGATTAATTCTCTCCTTTAGGTCTTGCTTAGCAAATATCACCATGTTGATGCAGTTGGCGGGAAACCCGACAACAAAAAGAAATGGTAAACAAACACTCGACTTTATCCGATATATCAGTAGTTCCACCTCATCTCTGATCGGATCGAAGTTATTAGTCGAATTTTTTTGCTGGAAAATTTCACATTCTGTCCAATTCTGTGGTGTAGACATATTGAATCCGTCGTCATGGGAAGACCCTACCATGGCTATCATAACCAAAAAAACTTCAATATTGTGTGTAGAAATATAATACACACAGAAATAATAACCTCATAGGTTTGTTGAAGAAATGATTTATACTCAACATATCTGTTCGTATGTTTGTTTCTATTCTGAGAATGTATCTGCATAGTACATTTGCCTCACTGAAGGATCTTTATTCCTCGAGTGATGGGTTTCTTTCTTCTTTCACTTAAATCTGATTAAACTTCAGCTAGCTTTTACTCAGCAGTACACATCACTGTCCTAAATGATATTTGAGGAAAACAGATGATCTAGATAACGAGAATTATAAAAGATAAAGCCTTCCCCTTGCTGGACTAAAGAAGGATACTGTACACAACATAACTTGAAAGACTCAGTAATAACAAAGAATATTTATAAAGTATTCTTTCCTGTTTCAATCGATGTTTAATAACATTACAAGAAACATTTTATTTTCTTAACGTAGTCTGTGGATTTTTCTATTATTTGTAAAAATTTAGTAAGACTTGTAGAAGGTGAACATGCACGCGCTTTGTTGTACCACCAAGTGCGCGCGCGCACACACACACACACACATATTTGCCTAACTGGGAAACACGTGTAAGAATATTAACAACGTTTTACAAAAGTTTGTCATTTATCATTTCTACTTTTTGTACGTGTCAAATTAAAGAAAAAAATCTTTTACAATTACTATCTTCTGCGTATCGACAAGAATAATTTCCCTTTTGCTCGAACGATTGCACAGTTTTAAAAAAGATTTTTGTTTTTTTCTTTTCTTCCTAACTGTACAGGAAGCAAGCCTATTCTATTATTTTTATTTTAAATTTGCCGCAACCCTTTAATTTACATTGCATATTTAAAAAAAAAACTATAAATAAAATGTACAGGCAATCTATTTCTACGTTTTGGTTTTGTTTTTTTGTTTTGTTTTGTTTTGTTTTTTGGGGGGTTTTT
>SRHC01002939.1:0-10874 GCA_004794325.1 Pomacea maculata | reverse complement strand
TTTTTTTTTTTTTTGTTTTTTTTTTAGGACAGGGATAGATAAATAACAGGATAAAAACAAGCAGCCGTCAAAACGTGGAAGTAAAATAATCACGTGATCAGTCCTTGTACTAGCTTGAGTCGCTTGATTGACTCTCAAATGTATCCTGTTCACAGTGATGTAGAAACAGAAAAAAAGTCAAAGTAGAAATATTTCTCTTGTTTCTATTTTCTCGTTGTCATGACCATCGTCAGGTAGGTCCACTAATCATTTCGTCGAATTGAACATATTGAAACGTATCAGTCGGTGTTGATTTGCTGTAACATGCAAACTATTTCTCGTTTGGTAGCGAACATTTCAGTTTTTAATTAAAAGATAGATATACTAGCCTGTGTGAGCATAATGGGGTGATGGGGTTTAGGGGTTACAGCATGGTGCCCTAACCCAAAGACGAGCATGCCATAGTCGACTGAGGGAAGTATAAAACTCAGAACTAGAATCTTCTACTGAAGGCCGGGTCACGCGAGGTCATGGTCGCGGCCTGTATCAGCATCTCGATATGTCCTTGTCTTGGCCTAAGTGATATTGGATTTGAAATGTTTGCTTGTGAGAACATCTGTCAAATTTTGAGTCCATTTTTAAAACATTACATGGACCGACTTTTTTTTATATCTTTTTAGGGTAATGAGGCGTGATTGTTGTGTACCCCCGCTTTTGGACTCTAATCCACACCCCAGACACCCCAACACGTTCAACGGTCACTCACGCGTAGCGAGCACCAGTGCCAATAGATTCTCAGTAAACAAAAACGCACACGCATTTACAATAAAAACAAAACTTTATTTGAGACAAGTTAACTAAGGCAACTACTGCGCACTCACACATATATATATAATAAGACTTGCAAGGGTAAAGGATAAACAGGGAAATGTCCTAGAATTGCTTCTCATTCTGTCGCACGGTCTTGCACGTGCAAGAATTTGAGGTCGACGACGCATGCGCAAGACGTGTTCAGATGCTCGTGAGGTCGTCCACACACTTCAGATGAGAGACGGCAAGGCGGGAAGTAACTTTCTCGGAGGATCAAGATGTCTTTTCTAGAAAGTCGGTGACAACTACTCGGTCTGTTTATAATGACAAAGGTAACGAACACTTCAGTACAATCTTTCAATGTCAATAATGAAATAATTCTCAAGTCATCAAAAGATGCGAAAATAATCACGCGAGGAAGTCGATTATCAGCGACTATTTCAGCCGGATTAAAAAAATAGAAGTAACATTATAACATAAACATCATAAATTAAAAGAAAAACAAACAATAAATAATAAAATATAAATGGGCATATACATATCATAAATTTTTCTTGTAGTTTTACTCATTCAAAAGTAAGAAAAGAAAGCTAAAACTTAATTTTATGTAAATATGGATCAGTAAAATGGTTAAAACTTTTAACTGAATTTAAAAGTAAAGAGAAAAATAAATCAATAATAATAACATATAAACTTTGATCCTGAGCCTAATATATATTTTCAGCGTGATGTTACTCTTCAAAAATAATACTGTTTATCCAATGGACGTGGCTTCGTTCATCAGACTGGTCTTTAAGCAAAACAGTGATATATGGAAGGGACGAGTGCTGATTGGAATCTCTGATATTAGGAAGGGTGGTTATCCTACACAGCAGGAAAAATGACCACCTGTCCATCATGTATTAGCAAGGTAGTGATTGGTCGTAGATAGGTAACGAAATGTTTTTGAGATCGTGTGGTAGGCTTGACCAATCGCGAGTGACGAGGATTCTCAGGATGCCCAAAAAAAAAAAAAAAAAAAAACATCACGACGGTGGAGAAACTGGTCCTTTGCTCCCGGATTCTTGAAGCGTGCACGTCGTGAAGGGAAGCTGATAACAATGGCTAACATCACATCCTCTAGTGAATGTTGGTTTTGGAATCATGACTACTTTAGTACGACACACCCGCAAGTTCGCAGGCCCGGGCATGCAAACAAAGTGCTGAAAGCTTCATCCCACCAGCGGATTCTCCAGTGTGGTGAATAAGTGTTGGGTCATCTTATTTGGCGATGTTTTGCTCTAAACAGCAGTTATGACCGAGAGGTTACAGAAAAGACCAAGAGAACGTGTTTCGGGTCTCAATGCACGTGTGACGGCAACTACGATCGACGAAGACATCAAAGATCATCGGAAGACCTTCCTCATCGCTAGAGACATTTGTGTGTAAAGTTAAGTAGCGAGTGAGTGCAAAACAAGTGTAGAGTGCAGCGTGGGTAACTATAAGGATAGGCAGTGACTCACAGACTATCTGGATTAGCATCAGGGAATGGCAATGTCGGTGCGGGTGGCGGAGACCTCGGTGGTGTAGAGGCAGCGGGTCGATTACGTCACCTCAGTCCATTCTGAGTGTGTATTACCCCAGGTAGGTTTAACACATATATTTTTATCTTTTTCACACTTCTCTATCAAACACCAGGTGACAATATCCAGAAAATTCTTGGCACATCTTTTGTCCTGGACCTGACCAAACTTTTCAGCGTTTGTCTATACATCTTGTAAAATAATACACTAAAATGTTGAAGGATGAGTTAACACTGACACTAATTTCAATGATGTATAGCATCAGCTGATATGTGTTCCTATTTCATTCATATCAGCAACAAATATAGAAGGTAGTTTAATCCATATAATTGCGCTGGATAAAACAAGAAATTGGACACAGAGAGAGATCATCATTTCAGTCACACCCACTTCCTTTACGTTGACGACTAAGGATGCACGATTTCTCCAAGTAACTATTCCTGAGTTTTCAAACGGTAATTTCTGTCACAAGAAAAACTACGATAGAACAACCAACACCTATACCCAAACCAAAGACAACGGTATCTATAGCATTGATAAGCATTTTGTTTCTTTAATAGAATTCCTTCACATCTATCTTGTAAAAGGTATTGTATTTTCATGGATCCAACATGCAGATAATTATACTTAGCAGCAGCAATAATATAAAAGAAGAAACAGTTGAAACACTTGTTGTAGTTAACAAGACAATTGTTTGTTTTCACGAAGTGTTTTAACTGTAAAAGGAAAACTATATTATAGAATCTTTCGCAAGCCATGACTACAATAAGCACCATGTTTGTGAAGTACGCAATAAAATCCACCCAAAAAATGTGTTAATAAAAAATCTGTAAATGATTCCGAATCTCTCAGTGGTTGAGAATTTAGTGTACAACATGTCTGTATTTAAAAAAAAAAACAGCAAAAGATCAACAACACAAGCTAAATAAACACAGATTGATTCTCTCTCTGATGTCCTGATTCACAAATATCACCATGTTGATAAAGTTGTCATGAAATCTGACAATAAAAAGAACTGGTATACAAACACGTGACTTAATATCCAAAATCAAGAGCTCTACCTCATCACTAATCAGGTCAAAATTATCTGCCGGCCAACCTGCCTGGTAGAAATCTTGTTTGTAATAATTAACATGCAGGTGAACTCTGCCCTGTGGACATACTGTACTGAGCCAATCGGGAGCTGGGGTACAACGCAGCACGCTGATTGGTCACTTCTCTAGCAACCAACCAATCGTGTGTTGTTTACAATTGTGAGTAGGCGCGTAGCGTCTCAGGCAAGCGAGGTTGGTTTTCGTTTTAGAGTAAATAAATGCACTGTTTACTGTAATTCATATTAATTTTATTATTTCAATTTCTTTATTGTTAAAATTAATATTAGTAATATATTTTTATACACTTTGGGCTTTTCTCATCTAAAAATTCTTAAAATATATAGATATTTTCCACTGATTGAATTTCGCAGAAAATCCGCGAATCATTTTTCCCTTTAATTTCTTATAAAACCCCGAAAAGTAGTGAAGCCGCGAAAGTTGAGGCGCGAAGTGGCGAAGGATTAGCGTACATATACTGACAAAAAGCGATAACTTTTCTTTCCGAAGAAATTTTTGGCTTGTTTGGGGTTTTTTTCACTCTACACGAAGTAGCTCTCTATATATAAAACACTTTGTTTAAAAAAAAAATAGGCGGCCCCATGATCCTAGAGGAGTAACAAGGAATAAACAAAATCTTTGACATTTTTAAGGCAGAAGGATAAACCATTCTTTTCTTAAGTTCACGAGAAAAAAATGTGAAGAACAAGCAACCGCCTTGAAATGAGTGATAGTGCGAAGAAGTGAGAGTAAGAGAAAATAAAACAAGGAAGCAGAGATTAAAGATACTACAAACACGATAATGATGTTGATGAACATATTTTTTCTTTCTTTCCTCCGTTTATATTTTTCTCCTTATCACGTCTAGTTGATGCCCGGGTGTAAAATCCAGAGGAAGGAAGAGAATGGTGGCACCACAGCAGATTGTTGAAAGTCTCTCTGTATTTCGTCCCAGCAAAATAATACACGAAAATATTACAAGACGCATTGGCGTAAGAACAGACTTCAGTGGCACTTAATAAAATCAGAAAGGTGTTTCCATACCTGGCCCTACCTGTGGCATTTGGTACAAAGGCTGGCATCAAGCGCATGGCGATATTTGGAATACACAACACGAGGAACTGAAGAGACAGGTAAGTGAGCATCCTGGTCACCCCTACCTCCTTCCTGCACGGGGCTGTCGATGCCTTCCTTCGCCAGGATATCGTCTGCTTCAGTTTGATAACCGTCATTATCGTCGTTATCAATACGACAAACGGGCCTCCGACAGTTATTAGCATTCCACAAAGTACTTTGTCGATCGTGTCGATGAACTCTTTGTTTTGCCAATAGGACTGATCAACACCACTGACATAGGTTCTCTTACCTGTCCACGCGTCCACAACACAAACTATTGTATATTTAGCAGTCAGTAAAAATCTCAGAAGTGAAATGGTTGGTACACATGTAACAATAATAATACATATTGACCGTATTTTTACATTGCTTTGAGATTGAATAGGAAAGAAAAGACTATAACACCTGTCGCAGGCTATAAGAGCAGATAAAAAAATACTTCCATATATCACACCATAGAATCCTAAAATGTTGTTGTTGACAATAAACCTGTAAATCGGTCCGTATCGTTCAGACTGTCCGAAAGTTGCGAACATGGCGTCTAAATTTACGAGAAATCCGAAACAGATGAAAATAATATCAACAAATGACAAACTAAACAAACACAAATTAACTCGGTCTCTTATTCCCTGCTTTAGAAACACCGCCATGTTGAGAAGGTTTGCAGGGCAGCCTACGAAAAACAAGCTCGGGATAAAAATTGTAGACTTGATTCGATAAATGAGCAACTCGGTTTCTTTAGAGAAATAATCTTCTTCATCTTTAGAAAGACTAGAGAAGTTAAGCTGTAGTAGTATGCAATCGTTCGTTGAACTTACATTTTCTAGATACTGACCTTTTATGTTAGCACTTGTAGTTTCCATAGCAACCTACTTGAGAATGTATATTCTTTCTTTTTATAGCAATTAGAACATTAGCAATTTTACATTCACCAAAACTGCCCAATAAACCTGGTTTTCATGTTTTCATTTTCCTGAGAATATGTAAAAGCTGTTTTAAAAGTAAATTATTTTTCAAAATAAAAACACTAAAGAAAGTAAATTCATTTCAGGTAACAAACTTTTGTTGTCTCATATGTGAGTACTTATTTCTGTCGCACTGGAAATGGGTTGCGAAGACTAAATGAACCTTTTTGAGAAAGCAGCTGTTTTTCAGTAAAATAATATTTATACTAAATCTGTCACTGCCTATCAATAATGTATCGAAATATTATCCAAATTTAAAATACCTTCACTAATGCTTTTTTTAAGAAGTGAAAAATTTTTAGGAAATAGAGTATCAAAATAATTTACAATAACAGATGTATGCACACACAGCTTTGCAGACACACAAAGTATGTCTGTAGATACATCATACACGTACGCACAGAAAAATGTAGCATACAAGAAAATACTCAGATTTCTCAACTTTTTAATATATATTTATTTGGTTCTTACCAGCAGATATCGAACAACTATTTTAAGGCAGACTTACCAGACGATGTTAACGAAAAAGAAGTCGAAAGAATATGTACTAATTACAGTTATATTTTTGCATTTTTAAAAATAAAAGGAGATTCAATCATTTTTAAAAGTTGCTGCAAGAATTTTAACATCGACTGAGAGAAATAATTAGATAATAATGTCTTGGAGTTATTGATGTTTGCCTTGTACCATCATTATTTTGTACATGGAAGGAAAATATACGCTACAAAAATTCGTTTTCAGTAACGACCAAGTAAATCACGTGACTTGTCCACGAAGTACAAAGTCCTCAAAGAATCAATCAGGAAATATTTTATATTTGCAGAGGATTAGAAATGATGTAGATGTTATCACCATCATAATCTTCATCATCAGCACCATCATCATCATCGTCATCATCACCACCATCATCATCATTGTTATGAATGCTTTTCTGAAGTGTAAGTCATTGCGCAAGAGGACAACGAGACATCAATGGCAAACATCCTGGTTTCGTAGATACAATGCTGTGTTCAGACTAAAAGACTGTTGGTTTACCCGTAAGACTGTAGTTACAAATCAGTGGTAGAAATGTGCCGAGGAAAAGAAACACAAAGCAATACTTACAGGTCTTCATCATTACACAGACAACAAGGTGGTTTTGCGAAATTTTATCCGGGAGAAGCAAGTTACCCTGGCTTCATGACTACGACCACGGGGTCAGAGCTTGTCACCAAAATAAACGCCGACAACGATATGTTCGTGTGAGAAGTGTCGCCATCTGTTGTATTGTTGCAGCAGCAGTTGCAGACTCTTTACATCTCGCCATCGCAGTGGCCGTCCTTATGGTTGTCGCCACCAGGCGGAGAATACTTCTCCAAGATGCTGTGACTAAGATGATTTAGGGTAATGGTGTTTCTTGTTCTATAGACATGCAGGACAAAACGAACACAGAGAGAAACATGTTGTCTGGCACCAACTGTCGTGGGGGTCGATTTTGTGTTGGTCCGTTACAACTGGTCGTCTCGACCATCAGCTGGACAGACGCCGCGGCTGACAAATCTCGAGGCTTGAGTCTGTCTTGAGCTGTGAGTAGGTCCTGTATAGAACTACTAGTCTACTCCATCACCTTTACAAAACAGTTCTTCATCACCATCGATCCTCTCCCACCTCCCCGCCAACGTACCTTAGGTTGAAACCGATAATTTCCTTTTACGCTGAGGTATTCGATTTAAGGAAATGTTTGTTACTCCCACATACTAGTCAGCAGAATCGTCAACATGAGCACCTGTTTGTTTTTTATCACACGAGTCACAGCAAGGCCGTGTCTTCAGCATTTTTGAAGGACAGTATTTTTTAAGACATTTTTTTCATAGTGATTTTACAACTTTTAGTCGTGAAGCCGATGGTTAAAGATGGCGGCGATTGTTTAGCTCAGAGTGTGTTTTGAGAGGAGAGAGAGGTTTTTGCAATAGGATTAATCCTATTTATTAATACATTGATAATGAGCTGTTGTGCAAATTTAGATATAACCGACATCACATTCTCAGCCTCACAGATGCCGTTGAAAACCGCTTCATACATACGAACCACGTTGGTGCACTACCTACAGTGCTACAAGTGTACTGCATTGAGGTTATAAGCCACAGGCTTTCAAGATGTTTGTGGGGAACTGTTAAATCGACATCTCATCCATAAGGGCCAGATAACTTACCTGTGAAAGAAAAACTCTGGAAGTCATAAAAAGGGCAATTAAATTTATTTGATAATAGATATAGATATCCACACACACACAATGAACTACCGGTTGATTACTACCGTCACAGAGACCTAGTCTAACTCTGTAAAAACAAATTTCATATCCAGCAATGGAGAAAAAGGCATTTTTTAAACCCATGATCCACAGCCCACTTTAAGACATAAGAGGAAGAAAGTATTTAAAAAGTGGGATAAGACAGTTGTTACGCATATAGATGTAAAGTTCGAAGAGGTAGCTAAAAGATTTTCTGTGAAATTTCGACACTCCACATTTATCTTTCTGAGTACTGAAGGACAGTTTAAGTACGATATACTTCCCAATGGCAGATGTACAACTTTTATCGTTATGGCTTCAGTCTCAAACAATTTCGTATGAGTCATTTAAAAAAGTACTTATTTTAGTTGGGTTTTTTTTTTGGGGGGGCTTGCCCTGGCGTCAACCGCATCATTGTTTCTTTGGACGACCGTCGTCGGTATTATATCAGGTTGAGCTTGATAACCAAACCACCAGCTTCTGCCGGACACGTGACTATACCGTCTTTCTGAAGCCTTCCATTGATGGAAGCTTTCGAGAAGATATCAAGCACCCGTTTATCTGTCAGTGTAATCTCCCTATGCCTATGCCTTCTAGCCACCCCACAAATGGATGGACCACTTTCCCTTAGCAAGGGCACAGACCTGCTAGGGAGGAAACAACCGATATGAAGTGGACGGATATCGTGGGCAAGACTGTGAGGGTGAAATCAGAGACTTATTGTTTCACAATCTTGTGTGACTAACTGCCACTTGTCCCTCTGAGAGGTTCGTAGCCACGCGTGAAAGACCGGCAAAATATTTAGCAGTTTAGTGTTTAGCAGAAATACACCGACAAATCCCTCCACACACTACGCGTTATACAACAAACAACTAATGATGATGATGATGATGACGATGATTTGCAAAAGACTTTTCTTGAGTTTTCACAGACATTTCTGAGTCGTACAGAAACATCTAGAGCAGGGGTGGGCAATTAATTTTCCCAAGTGGCCGCATGAGAAATTGGGATGGTTTTAGAGGGCAGGACTAGTAAAGTTAACTCAATTTTACCCAATACTGTTTATATAGTATATATACTGGCGGGCGGGCCAGCGGGCGGGTCGGTCAGAGACAGGAGGCGGGCCGGATCCGGCCCGCGGGCCGGCCTTTGCCCAGGTCTGATCTAGAGCTATATGCTTTCCACCGTTTTAAGAAGTATTTTTTTTGGGGGGTTAAATCAATAAGCTCCACAATCGGAACAAATAAAAGATGAACACCGTGGGTTAATAATAATGATGATGATGATGATGATAATGATACTGTACGTTTACAAGGCAGAATTTTCTTGAACATATTGATTGCAATGTACAATGCTAAAAAAGACATTAAATCAAACTGCGACTAAAAAGAATTCAAAACCAAACGACCAGGTACATTACTACAATTTTCAAGCATTGATAATGTTACAAACGTAGTAAAATCTGTAAATATTTCCTACTTCCGCTCACAGGCTGAAGACCAACAGATTTTTGAGAATCACTGTAGGCTATGGACAACGAAAAGATTTGTAGTTCTTAAAGTATTAAATTCGAAATAAAATGATTTAATTTTACATCGCATATTTTGGAATGCTATTGCTAGCAACAATAAATTTCATATGACTAAGACGATATCGTTAAAGTTCAAAATTAAATTATGAAGCACAAAAGAGATATACGACTTACGCTTTCAGGAACAAGATTAATGTTTAATATTTTGTGGCCTGCAAGCAGTAAACAGAAGTTGTTTACAATCTTTACAGATGCCCATTCCTGCTAGAAACCTACTAGATGTGGTTAAGGTAGATATTTCTTGTCAAGCTAAAGGCCCGAGCAGACCTAAAATTAAAGTTATACTTACTACCGACCAGGATACGGAGCCTTTGCAATAGTACCCGAGCATTCACTTTTAACGTTTTCTTCGTCTGATAATTTTTTTTTTTTTTTGGATTCTCAGAAAACATTCACTTGCGATTGCAGTAAAGCAAATTATGAAATGTCTCTCTGTACTTTGTGCCAGCGAAATAATACACGAAAATATTCAATGAAGCATTTGCGTGAGAGCAAATCTCGCAGACACTGAGAAACACCAAAAAAGTGTTTCCATATCTCTCCCTGTTTGTGACATTTGGCATAAAAGCTGGCATCAGCCGCGTCACTACATTTGGGATGCAAAATATTAGAAACTGAATGGACAAGTATATCAACATCCGGGTCACAGCCACTTCTTTCCTGCATGGGGCAGTTGAAGTCTTCTTTCTCCAAGATATCGTCTGTCTCAGTTTCATTGCCGTCAATATTGTCAAGATTAATATAACACATGGGCATCCAACTGTGATAAGAGATCCGCAGATTACTTTGTCAACAGTGTCGATAAACTGTTTGTCCTCCCAATACGATTGTTCCACAACGCCTACGTGGGTCTTCCTTCCTGTCCACTTGTCAACAACACAAATTATTCTATACTTTGCAGTCATCAAAAATCTTAGAAATGAAACAATTGGTACAAAAATAATAACAAGAACAGCCATTGGGCCTGTTCTGAAAGTGTTCTGAGATCGAATGGGGAAGAAAATACTATAACACCTATCGCAGGCTATCAGGGCCGACAAGAATATACTTCCGTATACCAAACCATACAGTCCTAGAACATTGTGGTTGACAATGAACCTGTAAATTACTCCGTATCGTTCAAACTCTGAGAAGGACGTGAAGATCGCGTCTAAATTGAGGATAAACCCAAAAGAGATAAACAAACTGTCAACAAATGACAAGCTAAACAAACACAAATTAATTCTATCTCTTACACCTTGCTTTAGAAACACCGCCATGTTTATGAGGTTTGCAGGGCATCCTACGATAAACAAGATCGGAATAAAGATGGCAGACTTGATGTGAAAAATCAAGAATTCTGATTCCTCCGTAAACAAATCTTGTTTGTCTTCAGATGAACTTGAAACGTTTAGCTGCAGTAGTGTGCAGTCTGTCACATTATCTAACAGTCGATCCCTACCCTCGAATGTGGTGGTTTCCATCGCAACATAAATCAGGTGGTTAATTTCT
>SRHC01002938.1:33193-52541 GCA_004794325.1 Pomacea maculata | reverse complement strand
AGTTCTATGCCACCCTTCCCTGCCTTTCCTTCGCCTACCTTCTTGCCGCCCTACGAGACGGGAGGAGTTAGTTCTTACAAGACAGGACACACCTGTGCCACGCAAGGACACCTCTTACGAGGTGAACCGCCACCTGTTTGTCCCTGGTGCAGGGACAATTTTACTTTTTGATTATCTGTCCGAAGCTTCAGACCTCTCGTTGTCAATTTTTTACAGAGAATTCTCTATTTCCCTTATTTAGATCCACCCCATCGGCAGCAATCTTTTCCTTTTTAAAGAGGATGGGGCTCTACCATCAAATTTAAAGTTTTTTTTTTTTTGTCCTGATAGTTTTCTGTTGATTTTGGTGTGTTGGAAACCTTTTTGGGACAACACCCCTTTTTTACGCTTTATCCACCATTTTTACATTTTGTTTACTTATTATGTTGGCTTTTTAAAAAATATATATATTTATCAGCTTTATATGACTTGGGAAGATTTATCCCTAAACCTTTAAAGTTAAAGCTACTTTTTGCCGTGATATAGCCCTAGTTGCTAGCATGGCATAAAACACAAATAAACAAACAGCGGTAAGCAGGAGGAAAACAATAATAGCTAATGGAAAGATAAGTACACATGTAAAAAAATAATCATTCACGTTACAATCGTACATTGCAAAGATAATGATATACGGAAACGAAATTTTATTGCAAATCCAGTGTGAAGCAGAATCAAAAAACCAACTACTCGGGAAAGATAAATACACCTGCACAAATAATAAATAATGTTAAAATAATCGCACATGGTCATGCTAAGTATACATGGAAACTATATTTTATTTTACTACCTCAGAAGTTGGCATTACAACTGATTGTGTTTACTTTATACAGAAGCCTATTTCTATGTTCAGTTGTATACCAATTCCAGTTAGTCCTCCTCACGACAGTCTGTACTGCCGCCACACGCAGACTTGCCGGTCTTCGTGCTGTATGTTACAGATTGCTACAGTGAAATGTAGTTGAAAATAAACAGAGATAGAGAGTAAGTGTCAAAAGCAAACAAGACAAAAATTCTAACCGTTAAGTGACTCTATCACACTCCATGTGTGAATCCGCCAGACTGGGCCCCACTGATGAATGTATTTTCTTCATCAGCAGGACCTTTGGCTACATGGTGACAAGAGATGTCTCTCGACTACTTTGCTCCTTGTGTCCACAGAACTGAACATTGTGTTTAATGATGTCAGCGTGATCCCTCAGGTCTTTTCACTATTCAAACTGTCAATGTCCTCGTCCTTTGTGGGTTAACACTCCTGTACATACACTAGACATCATTAACACTTCTGTACAAACAGATTCATATTCCTGTACATACTTTTCCTCAAACTTTTCCGTTATATTGCGATATTTTGCATATTAGCTACTGTTGTCTTAAAAAAAATGTATATTTTTTTTGGTTGAAATCATCTTTTATCCGAAACTTAGCTCTCTTGTTTTTAAAAAGGCTGGTGACCCGGGGTTTATTATTGGAATCGACGTGAGCTGGTTAAGATGGTGCAATACAGCGCCATAGATACACCTAATAGGGGTGTTTACTGTCAGTTTCTTGTTGCCATGAGGCATCAAAATACGTGTGTTGGGTTTTTTAAAGCAGTTTTTTTGCTTCCGATCTCTCACGACAGCACTACAGGTCCTCTGGTTTTCATGACAACGTCGGTGTACGATCCGGACAGTAGAGCAAAGGCTATCAGTCATGCTGGAAGTCAGGGACTGACGAGAAAATACGAAATGTCTAATAAAATTAAGGAGACACTGTCAACATGCTGTCATGGTTGCTCTCTAAATATGCGGCTGGTTCAATCAAAATAACGGTGACAATGGAAACGACATCGGCAGGTGACATCATCACCAGTGTCACTAGTGATGTCATTCGATCTCTTCCTTTAAGTCCTGCGATGCCTCGGTGACGTCAGCAAGGTCACGAGACACATGCGGGGGTTGAGGTGGAGGGCGGCCAATCTGTCGGACATCTCGTTGTCCAGCTGAGCCCAGGCTCCTGGTATAGTACTAACCCTTGACCTTGACCCTGACTTGCCCTTCATCAGTAACCAACATAGGAAGATATGGAGCAGACGAATCATCACACAAGGCCACACGCTACTTGTATGTAGTCAAAAATAAAACGTTGCTGTTTCAAACACTGAGTTGTGGAGGTAAGTACGGTGTAAGCGCACGATGCCTCTGCTCACTGAATGTTGTGTGTCACACAGTGTGCAGCACATACTACACGTCACAGTATACGTTACCCTTAGCTCAAGTTGTAGAGGTAAGTAGGCTGTAAACACACGCAGTACATGCTCACTGAATGTTGTGTGTCACACAGTATGCAGCACGTAGCACACGTCACAACACACGTAACCCATTGCTCGACAAGCAGCAGCACAGTTTGTTGCAAACTAAATGCGGTAAATAGTTGTTATACATTGTTAGTACCAGAATAAATCTGAACGTTTTTTCTGCTCTGGCAGCTGAATCCTCGGACAGCAAGTCAACAAGTACTCCGTCTGTAGGTAAGTAAAATCGAGAGCACTGCTCATGTAACAGCGAAACGGTGTGTTATTGTGTGTGTGAGAGAGAGTGCGTGTGCTGCCTCTACACGGCCCTGACTTCACATCGACTTTGAAGTTTGAGGTCAGCACAGGTGAGAGCAGAGCCTGGCACTGAGGAGACAACAGCAGTCAGCGACGCACAGGGAGCAAGATGTAGGATCACACACACACATACGCAAACACATACACACACCTACACGCACAGACACACACATCCCATCACCAGACGACAGCGTCTTGCTCATAAACCCAGAATCTAATCCACGCAACATGTAACAACGTACGTAGTTTGCCAATCAAAACTGGAAAACGGCATGGTCCACACTGGTCCACGATGATCCACGATGGTCCACACTGGTCCACAATGGTCTATGATGGTCCACGATGGTTGACAATGATAGAACAATTACAAGTGTCAATAAAAAAGGCACAACATCCGGTTCAGTCAAATGTCCAAAGCACGATGGGGAACAGCCGACAGAAGCCGTTAGTAGAAGAAGATGCCTGTTGTAAAAAACGACAAGCGGCGAATAACAATCAGTAACAGAGGGAACAGCGCAACCAACACCACAGATGAGTACGATAAACCAAAACTCCACCTTCATCCACAGACGAGACAAAAGGACAGAGAGCGCGTCCCCTCCATCCGGTTAGGAACATCCGTCTCAAAATATCCAGTTTGAAGAAACTACTTCACATCAAACAAGGGAAACCTGTGTTTATTCCATCACTACACAATAAAGTGTTCACTATATATATATACATACAAACATGGCTGATCAAGTCAAATCAGATATTAGACTATTAACGTTAAAGAAGTACTTTAACTTGTATCGCATATTTGTTTTTTAGTTAAAGTTGAAAATATAAGGACTGTCTCACTATATGAGACATATATATATATTGTGTTTAACGTTTATCAAATTACTTTATTTCAATATATTTATTCTGTAACTGCACATTACGCGAATTCTCTCTCACACAATCTATGCAACAGAAATAATAATAATAATATTATTATAACAATACCAACAATAATAATAATAAAAGTAATTATAATTTGCGCGTACATGTTTTTTTTTTTTCATAGAGGACTTAGTGCACCTACCTGAGTCTCAGCCAGTGTACAGCCAGTGTACAGCCAGAGTACAGCCAGTGTACTGCCAGACAACGTGAACTCGTCTTTCTGGCTGTGTATTCATTTATTTCAATGGGCCTGCGCCTGCTTTAGTTGGAGATGGAAGCAGGAAGACTGGCACACGTTGGTCCATTACACTCTGATATCGTTAAATCTCCAGACTAAGGACTATATACCTGGGGGGATTCTATTACATGTTATTAACCAAACAACCCACAAGGTACTGAAGAACTGAAAGTCAGACATTGCACAGTACACTTCACTGCTAAACAAATCCATATACTTTCAGTCACTTATTTTTTTAGTGACAATCTAAGTGTTTGTGACTTTCAATGTCTGCATGATAGCTTTTGTAGAAGTAAAGTACTAACATAGTTTTTGCTGCAGACTTCTACAATGTACTATTGGGCACCACAGGGTCTTCCTGTACATCTTGTCCTCTGAGGGCCTATCGCTTTAATGTAGACATGCACGCACGCAACCACAAGCTCACACACATAATCTGAAGTGATGAAACAACATACAATTCATTAATTGAACAGGGTATCCTTTTATTACGACAATTACTTTACACACACATATTAATACATGTTGTTATTTATTAATGAGACCCCCACTGGTCCAAGGCAAAACTAGTTATGACCGTGGGACCACACACGTTGACATTACATTAACCACACGAGCAAAATATTGAAAATATCATATAAGTAAACACTTCACAAGTTGACACTAAATATAATGTTGTGCAAACAATTCAACGCATAGAATGTTGTGTTTAGTCGCTGACACATCTAATGAAGACACTGAGTCTGTTGAATAAACACCGGCCTCTTCCATTCTGACTTGTTGGTCAGTTTGTCTAAACACTGATGGGAGGATGGGAGGGCCTACTACATCACTACTTCACACTGGTCTTAATGGGGGCTGCACCGAACACCATTGGCCTCAACTCGCGGCCTCGGGCTCAAAGCTTCTGGTGATGTTATGGAGACACAACAAGACAAGACAACAAACATGTGACAAGACGACGACAACATTAGCAGTGGGCCTCTAATATTTTCTCTCAAAGTATCTAAAGCTGATCATCAAAACCAAAAAGATGTTTTTCTTTAATTGAACCTCATTCATTATCGTCTTTCTCCTCATGGTATTTCTCAGTGACGTCAGCAGGTCTCTGGAAGCCGGGCACGAGACCCATGCGGGGGCAGGGGCGGAGGGCAACCAGTCTCTTGGAAATCTTATCGTCCAGCTGACCCCAGGGTTCCTGGTATTGTAGTAACCCTTGACTGTGATCAGCGCCATTTGTGCACACGGAAACACACACAAAGTATATTAGTCACGTGGTTTGATCCTCGTGCATAAGCAATGGAAGTCGTGTGGAACTGATCGTTCACCACTTTCTGTGTCTATGTTTCCATGTGTTTTGTATGTCTGATGACCTATTATCTCTCGCAACAACTTATGAGAGATTCTGGGTGTCAAACACACGTCACATGGCAACCAAAAATTGCTTGTATAGAGTGACGTGTAGGTGGTGTGACCCAGCAGCGGTCACCGCACTTGTACCCTTGGTACAAGTTACAAGTAACACGGACAGTTATCTAAATTACGATGTCGGCCATGGTTTATAACTAATCCTGAAACCACTTTTGAACAGAATCCGATTAACAGATGCCCCGTACAAACTCACAGAATTTATTGAGTCACGTGTAGCCATGATATCAAGTTCACACCATCTACCCGGGAAGGTGCGGTTTTCTGCGTCATGTCACGTACCCCATACTAGTAGACGGTCTTGTGCCTGACAGCAACCATCAAACTCGGCTGTGTACAGAAACAGGTTCATTTAGGGCTAACGATCGTCATCACGTAGCTGCTCATTCACGTAGCAGGAGCACCCTCACTCTACCCTCAAACGAGCTCTGACTTAGAAACAGACCCACACTTTGAACAGACTCATACAAGTCGTGTTTGCAACTGGTGGAGACTGGATTCTATTTGTTAGAGGTGTGAAGGAAACTGTTCCATAGGATGCTACCTGAATATTTCAGGCTCGTCTTCAATTAGTTGATTCTTAGTTTGGGAGTGATGAGTTTGAGGAAACCTCATATTAGTTGAGAAGAAAATAGTATAGAAAGTGTAAACGTCTCTAGAAGAAGAGAGACACAGAGAGATAGACAGAGATGTTGGAATTGCGATACAAATATGTGATTCTCCACTGAGTGCAAAAAAAGGGGATAGAAAGAAAGAGAAATGACAAATCTTTATCTACAAGGGAGACACAATAAGTTTTTTTTCTTTTATACGTCTAGCTCATCGACCTAAAGAAAAGACAAAAAAAATAATTTTATTTACAAAAAAAAGAGGTTTAAAAAAGAGAAAGCGGAGGGTTCTTTCTTCTTTTTTTTTTTTTTTTTGAGATCAATTTGATATAAAAATCTTTGTTGTGAGTAACATGAGTATAAAGTGTATACTATTCTGAATATCACATAATATATATATAAAGTCTTGTGATTGGCATAACCGGGTGAGACATTTTTCAATGAGTTTTGATTCTTGTTGTGCGTTGTTTTGTTCTTTAACACTGAAAGCTGCAAGTGTGTTGTGACCATACCACTCACACCCCCTGCTTCATTACGTAATGTGTGAGTGAGTGTCGTTCACTGTCAACATGAAGTGACCCNNCCCCCCCCCCCCCCCCCCCCCCCCACCAAAACCCAGCCTTCCTCTGTCACTGCTATCTTGTGGTTTCAATCCCACGTGATCCACTGTCATGGTGATCACTTGTAGTTTGTCGAAATTGTATTACACTCTTTTATATTTTCGTTTGTACGAGTACAAATGTTACTAGAATTACTTTCAAAACTATTTACTTCTGTTTTCTCTACTGTTCAACTACGTGTCATGTCAGAAATCGGCCTGCCACTTGACACCCAGAATAAGGCAGTTTTGCTGACAACATCAACTTTAAAATGTTTATTCCGTAATGAGAATCGCCCATATATACACAGATGTTTATATAAAGTTTTGTACTGAAAAACCTTAAGTATATTTATAAACACTTCTGCACCTCTACATGGTTGCTTCATTTTATGTGTGTGTATTTCTGTCTGTCCGTCTTTTTATACTTTTATGCATCTTTCTGGCTGTGTATCAGCGTCACGTGTCTGTAGAGGAAGATGTAGGCTGTTACAATTAGGAGGCTTCCTAAACATGTGACGACTACAGCGACTGCACAACTTGTGAAACGATAGTCATCAGGCGTGTGGTTGTACAGGTTGTAGAAATATTCTTTACTTGAAAACTGTATGTAAACTCTGAAGAGTGTGTGACGAGTTGACAAAAAGATAGAAAGGAAGAGAAAGACTACAAAGCGAGTGAGCAAAGAGAGAGAGAGAGAATACACAGGTATTGTCAGGTGTGTTAGTGCGTGGGATGTTTGAGCTTTTGAGTGTCGACAGAATATTAAAACAAAGTTGTTAATACATATATACATATATTTGTTGGTTTCCTAAAGTTTACTGAAAGATGTGATATCTTAACTACAGCTGTCATCATTGTAACGATTCGCGACTCAAAGCGAATGGCTTTTTTTTTCTTTTTTTTTTTTTGTTCTAATTATTTGTTGACTGTGTTACCAGGGGAGAGCAGTCACGCGAATGCTGACGCAATCCTCACGCAGATTATTTCACGTCATTCGACGTGTTTGACATAGGAAATGTCGTCATAGGCGTAACTATGGCGACTGCGGCCGCTTGAGGTGGGATCCATGCCGACTACACGGTACAGAGATTATGATTGGTTGGCATGGACCCCACGAAGAATCGCTAAGCAGTCGTCTTAGTTACCGCGTTGCTAATGGCCGGATTGGTCATTAGAGGGAGAGTAGATAGTTAAGTTAGGCTAACTAACGTTGCTCTGGACAGAGAAAGCTGAGCAGTCAGTGGAGTAAGACCTACGAAGAGTATGAAGTCTTTGTTAACGGTCGCCAACGTCCATCCATCCCCATAAAGGTGGAGCCGAGTCATCAACTTGTGAGCTCAAGAGGAGTGTAGTGTTTGTATTGGTTCGAGGAGGTATTCAGCGGGAGATCTGTGTTGTGGACAGATTCACGAAGTTTTGGCATCACGTGCAACGGATGCTAACGCTTATCTACCGAAGGGTAGACTTGGATATCACCTTCTTGCTGATTGGGAGTGTAAAATCTACATCAGCATCACAAAGGATACGGCGGGTTTCTGTGTGAGAGGACAGATTCTGGACATATTGGCATCTTGTGCGTAACAGTCGCCGATACTTCCCATACCCAGGGGTAGAGTTATGCGGATCATTTGAAGTACAGGACTTGTAACCTGTAGCTGTGCCACCGGACATCTGTGCGTGTATGTGGATATCAAACGGATACTATCTACATCGCCACGAATTGGTACACCGGATCGTCTGTCCAGTCAGCTAGGTGACAGTGAAGGCTCAATAGCTCATGGGCAGAAGGGTTTAAAAGACATATTTATCTTGTGTTTTATCTTTCCTTTCTCCCATCGTTCCATTTCTTTCACGTAAAACATTAAATGTGTTAATCGTTGGCCGGACCTTTTTGTTGAAAAAGGTGGAAGAGTGCGGCGAGCGTGGTTTACATGCAGATGTTTACACGCGCTCGCATACATTCGTAACACACCCTTCCCAAAACGTTACAGTCATCAATAGTGAAGTTATGTCATTTAGTCAAATGAGTACATATGTACCAACAATATTACTTGTAATTTTAATTGCTTGCATGGCAATATCAATTTACTCTTGACAATATTTATATTTCTTTATTTGAAACGTCTACTTATCTCATAGGTGTACCAAAGTGTAAAATTTTAGTTAAATATACGGAACACAAGGACGCAGTAGCAGTTGATGTAAAATTTCATACGATGTATTTCATACGATGTCATAAGTCTTTTGTTGTTATCAGTCATAAAACGAACAACAGTATTTGATTCAATCATTCTCTGTGCCTTTGTATTATTCTCAAAATGAAGCTATCGGAATCTTTGTTTTAAGTACAACACATACATAAACTATTCTGTATCACTACACAGTTCATTACACTTTTTCTGCAACCTACGTCCAATGAAAATGTTAATTTAATCCAAAGAAATGAGACTTTACTTATAAATCATCTTGATTTATCGAGGCAAACCCATATGTGAAAGAAAAAATACAACAATTGTATGTCAGAGTCGCTGAGCAACCTCATGAAATTGTGAGACCAGTCATCTGCACTGAGGTGACATCACGAGTGTCACGTGTGGTGTACAGTAGACTGAGGGTGTAAGCAGTGAGAGTACAGGAGACAAGGCGGTGTTACACTGGTTGCACTTTCATCTCGCTGAAGGTGAAGCTCCTCATGTCACTGTGGGTGTGAAGCCAGTTGATGCCGTCCCACATATCGGTCCTCGTCGGCTTGTATCGGCCGTTGAGGTTAGAGTCGTGACAGTCTTTGTACCACCAGGCGCCGTGACGATCGGTGGCACAGTTACCATCAGACCACTTGTCGTTGTCTCGGTCAAAGGTTGAAAAACTCTGGCTGTTGTGACGACTAATGCTGTCACCTGTAAACACACACACACAAACAAACTCAATTATGTTTAATTAAACACACAAAGTAGTGCATTTATTTTCACTATGAAAGGAGATATGCATAGAAATATTTTCTTATTCAAACTGACACTGGTCTTCATCACATTCGGAGGAAGAAGAAGTTGGTGTCAGCACTACTGCAAGGTATAACTGGTATATCGGCAGAAACACTCAAATATTTATCTTGCATTTGCTTTACATTTGAAAGAATATATTACTGTGTAAATGTAAAAATCAGTTCACATGTGTATACAGAAATGTCCCACGACGGAATAAAACAATGAATTGTTGCAGCAGTTTATACTCAACGTTCGGTAAACAATATTAGCATGCTGCCTTTCAAATACTGTTCAGGAGAATATATAAATTATCTGACACTACTTTTTGCAAGCAGTTAAAAGAAATAACTACAGGGCTACCTTCCTATTGCCCAAGTTACATCATTGCTTTGTGTTTTCCTCGCTCGTTCCTATGTGGAGAAGGCATACGCACGACACACTTGCACTCGTTGGCACTGACACGCTCACACAGGTATTTAGGGTTGTTGTAAGTCTTAACGTGCTGCTCACCTTCATGTCTGTGTCCTGCTCTAAGTTCCTGGAATACCGGGAGATACCCGACTAGTTAGACAGGTGCATGTTACTAAGTGTATCTTACTGTCTAAAGGTCACATACCCGCGTCACCCGAGTAGCCGGACACGGTCAGTGTGTAGTTTGTCTCAGGACCGTCCACCCTGAATGTCGTGTACTCAGCGTAGTGACGTTGTCCATTCACCTCACCGAGGTCTACACGCAGTCGGGTGGGTCTCCCTTTGGTCAGGGTGTGAAGCCTTGATAAACCTGAGACAAGACATGGCCACTATGTCACGTGATTTTATTTCATCTTTTTCCTCACCACTCTTTATGAACCATTGAAGTGTAGCGGGAGCGCTGTTTCGGTCAGCGGTACTACTGACAGTGTCTAGTCCCTCCACCCCACATCCCCTTCCACCCCACGCGTGGTCGCGCGAGCGGCGCGCAGCGCGAGACGGGCAGCAACAGCGGGTGACGTAGTAGCCAAGCTGCCCTGAACAAAATGCGGGCGTAAGTCAGCGTCCGCACCTTTTTCTCTCGGTACGAGAACTGGTCCTGCTGGGTATAGCAGTAAGCGAAGAACGTTTTGAGTCTGAGTTAGCGAGAATTAAGTACCTTAGTACCGCAAGGTGCTGTGGTCCGCTGGAAATAGCGGCTCGCGACACTCAGCGTCCCACCCCACGGAGTTAGGTGTTAGGTTTGGCTAGGTAGGTAGTTGTTTAGTTTGGTAGTTGTTTTGCTTCTCCTGTAAATAAATTTACGTCTTGAACTGTAGCACTCGTGTGAGCGTGTTAGTGCCAGCGAGTGCTAGTGTGTGGTACGTATGTCTCTGCCGTGTGAACGCGAGTGAGGTTTGTGTACTGTCCATGTATGTAGTCGTGACACAGCAGCGGAGGAAAGAACACGAGAAGGTCCGGCGGAACTGACGGACGCACCGACTGAAAAGACACTTTACGTGTAGTTAGAAAGTAAAACAGGGTCTTTTGTTGGACTCCTAAGTCGGCTGAAGTTCGGGTGCGTGTTAGGTATAGGTAAAAAAAAAAACACAACGCGGGGCAGGTAGAAACTAGACGACGCACCCGACTAACGAGAGCCAGAATTTTCGTAGACAGGAAAATTCTCCTTGGGAACTTCCGTCCTCTTCCCTGGACCGACAAAGAGGAACGGACTGATTTGACGCTAGGGTGTTAGTAGCGATAGGTGCCGGTCAGTCCGGTTACACGTAGACACATTTAATCGCAAAGACTAAAGACATGTTTTCACAGCCTGTTGACATTTTTACAGACAGGGACTCAGCTGGACAGCCCATGTGTTACAGGTGGCTGATAGACCTTCATGTCGGGTTTAGCAGCAAATAGCGGCATACATCAAACGAACACAACTAATTATAAGCATAAAGCGCGTGCATCATAGGGACAATACACTTCACTTGGAACAACATACATCATGGAAACACGGCAAGTCATAGTCAACAACACATGTCGCAATGAATGACCTCATATAAACTCGACATATCACACTAAACAACCTACATCAAGGACACAATAGCATAGTAAGCAAACAACAAGAGCCCGTGGCTGTAATACAAACACCGAAATGTTAATTATTGGATAGAAAGAAAGACAGACTCAACAACCTACCCAGCCAGAACTCCCCGGTGAAGTCACCAAAGCCGTCTTCATACTGAGTCCAGTTCCTGTAGAAGTCCACTGATCCGTCACGACGTCTCTGGAACACCTGACCGGGACAGACAAGTTCAAAGTTCACTCTACAGTCACTGACAGGGAAAGTCTTGTACAAAGTATTTATCGTTTGATGTTTATTTTGCCAACAAGTCCTTACTCGCTCTTCAGCAGTAGAACTTAAAGATACTCGTCCTCATCCTAACGGCTAGGATGCCAGCGCCATGTGCTTCATTACCGACTCTCAGGTGAGTGCAAGCGGTTACCTGTCGGTGTTTGTGTCATGTTTGTCACACACTTATAACTGCAGACAACGTACCAGCCAACCTCCGCCACTGGAGTCCATGTCACACCACACTCTACTCGTCTCCTTCTTGTCTTTCAGTCGAATGAAGTGCGCACCAGACTTGGCTCCTGCTTTCTGCCATTCGCCGCACGACTCTGTTCCCATGGCAACAAAGCATTTCCCTCAAAAAAAGTCGTTACTTGTAACTTACGACACTTTTACTGTTTGACTGATAAATATTCTCTGACGAATTCTTCGCGATGTTTCTACATATGACAGGATTTTAAGTTGTTTTCCTGACAAAAGCACTCTCCATGCAGTTCTAAAGTATTTTCCAACCTACCTGCAGCACGACACGTGACTTCCTGTTCAGAAGAAATGGCGCCCAGTGCACACAGACACCTGCCCGACAAACAGAGGCTGAATGGGTCAGGACAGTCCGTGTCTTGGGTACAAGACGAGTTGTACCAGGCGGGACCCGGGTAGGAGGCGGCTGACTTCAGGCAAGTTCTCTGGTAGTGAGTCCACCCTGTACTGGTCAGAGGAAACCATCCTGACAGAGCCTCACGTGACGTCACATCATGAAGCACACAGCGCCCTCCTGTGTCTAGAACATGAAGCTATATTTAAAATAGGAACAATATCTTTGTGCAAATCTAAATCGAAAACTTAAATAACCCATATTTATAAACGAGAATCAGAGATGAAAAGAAACACAAGAGAAGACGTAGAGTGTTAAAGGACGAGGTAAGACATTTAAAGGGAGAACAAGTCACCAGGGACAAGTCTCTCGTACACACATCGCTATGTTGATAAACAAATGTCATCATACGCACCTCTAAAGTCAAAGGTTAAGCAATGATCAGTACTGACACACAGTTTCTTGCATGTTTTCAGATTTATTCCATCTTGAATGGCGAGAATATGTCCTTTAATTTCGCTTTCAGAATACTCCATGAAGGTGTCTTGTAGGTCACGTGGGCTGCATGCTACGACAGACCATTGTCATCGGTCAGTTACTGAATTACACACTTACCCTCGATATTATTGTTTCAAATTACTCCCACTACATGTGTAAAACGCTCAAATAGAAACAAACAAAAAAAAAAAACCACTTTTGTTATCTCATTCTTTCTCTCTCTTCTGACCTTTATTCTCTGACTTTGTCTTTATTATTTGTCCTTGTCTTTAGAAAATGATTCTTTATTATTCTTTCAGCCTTTATCAGCCTTTCATCATTCATCAACTGAGGCCTGATGGAAATCGCTGTTCATAAATTCATAAATCGCGGTTTTCATACTCACTAGCCAGACATGTGTTGTCACGTGATGAGAAGAAGAAACCAGGAAGACAGAGGCACCTGCCAATAGAACACATCGCGTTCTCATTGAAACAATCGTCGTCGATGACACAGTCTGTTAACAAGTCCTTCGTCAAGGAGGATGTAGGAAAACTGTTAGTTTGTGTAATTCTTGATATACTTTTGTGATGCCATGCGAGGAAGAACACATTATTCTCTGTTGACTGTTTGAAGGACAGAAGAAGAGAGTCCGAGTGGAGAGAACATGTCATGTGGGGCTCGTGACTGTCACTCAAGGTGAAGGCCACACATGAGTCATCTTCACTGCACGAGGTCATGCACTCACGCGCTGAGGTCACGGTGAAGTTGTCAGACTCAGCAACAGTCGAGGTGTTGTGCAGCATCAGAAGTGTTTGTAGTTTGTCGGTCAAGATGGTCGTCTGCTGCTGAGGGTCGGTCACGGCGCTGTGGATGTCGTCAGCACTAAACATGTGACAGTCCTTGTGTCCTACCTCGTTGTTGTCACACTCAGCACAATACGTGACAGCCACGCAGGCCGGAAGTTGATAACATTTCTCCACACACTGGTTAGCTGAGGTCACGTGTCTCAGTCTCGAGCGCCCGATGAGCTTTGTTTGAAGCAGCTTTACCCCCGGAGCTTCTTCACAGTCCAGCACCAGGCCCTCTCTCTTCAGCTTCTGACAATATTTGTCCTTCATAGCCGCGAGCTTGGCCTTGACCCTGACGTGATCAATGGCGTAGCGCTGTAGACGACTGTCTTCACCCATCAAGGGATCGGAAAAGAGGCTCTCCACAGAGGTCAGGTCATAGCTGATGGCCATAGGGTTCTCCCTCACTGACGTCAACCACGTGACACTCGTGAGGTCAGCAGGTGGAGGAACCCCAACAGCGATCGTCGTTGTCTCCACTTCATTTGCAAACTTGTCCGCTGCTTGCTGCTGATGAGGGGTCAAGGTCAGAGAGTGTCCAAGTCGCGCAGCAGCGAAGTAGGTGGCGGCCGCCGTCACGTGACTCGGTGTTTGCCGCCGGTAGTCGCTGTCCTTCATGGTGTGCACGAGAGTTAACGACGCCCCGAAGCGGGCCCGTGACACGAAGTGTGTGCCGAAGGTGTGGAGGAACTCCAGGTACACGTCGTCGTCGTCAGTGTCATTGAGTTTGAGGATCCAGTGGAGAAACACCGAGCTAAATGGCGGCGGTTCTAGCGGTGAAAGTGTCACGTGGTACGAACTGCACGTGGCTGTTGAGACGACCAAGATGTTGTCTCGCAGTTTGTGGGAGAGGGTCCTGAAGTCGTCACTTGCCGAGAATGAAGGCCCCCACCCGACATCACCAACGTGCGCGGTGCCAGTCAGCAGCTTGGTCAGGTCGTACGGCGTCGCCACCACCTTGGAGGTGAAGGATGTGACACACGACACATCTGATGACACAATCACACCTAACGGTACGTTGGAGCGACAGTCTGGAGTCACGTGACCGCTGCTGTACTCAGTAGAAAAGATGGGGAGGGTGAAGCCGGGGTCACGACCTGACCTTAGAGGGTTTCCCTTGAGGCTGTTGTAGCCGAGCAGCAGATAGTCAGCCACAAAGGCATCCTGAGTGATTTGTTGACCAGAGCATTCTGGAACCTTCTGGTCAGCTTGAGAATCTTGTGCTTTACACAGCAGAGGTCAGAGGTCAGCATTTATCTGAGATTATTTTTGTGTTTTAATCAAGTAACTAGAATATTGTGTTTATTCTTCCTAGAAATGTACTGAACTTGATATTAATCTCTTGTAGCAGCCTCCCTACAGTGGATCACACACACACAAACACACACACACACTAAAACACACACACACACACACACTAACACACACACACACACTAACACACACACACACAAAGACACTGGTACAAGGATGCTGTGTACTGACATGATGGGTGCTGACAAATGTGTTTAGTGTGTCACTGGTGGTGTGTGTGTCATGTTATAGTTTACAAGGTGTCATGTTGCAGTGTTGTGATGTGTGTAGTACTGTTGCTACTCACAGACTCTGTTTAAGAGTGTCGACCGTTGTTTGCCTTCAGTCAGCTTGTGAGTCACCTCCTGGCTGTGAGTGATTGTAGTGATGATGATACAGACCGACAGTCACGTGAGTAAAATAACAACTGATCATCTGAATGCTGACAGTTGATTTGTTATGCTTTTTATTTCAGAAAATATTTTCCTTTTTTGTCATAAATCAACAAGAATATGATATTAGTATATATATACAAACACTTCTAGTTATGCTGTAAAATAGATAAGTAGCTTTCAATCTCTTTTATTATTATGATAATAATAATCATAATAATCATCATCATCATATCATCACCGGCATCGCTATCACCATCATCATCAGCAGCAGCTACGCATAATAAACCATCCATCATCATCAGACTAATAACTAAGATAATGCAAAAACTAATAAATATTGATCACAGGAAAGGAAAAGTGTGTGTTTGTGCCATTGTGCCAACAATCATAAGACCAAACACACATGTAAACATTGATTGCCCAAGACTATGACCAGCAACATACCTGTGTGACAGCTGTGGCAACGAGTTTGTCCTCGAGTACAGACTGAAGGCCAGTGTCACAGTCAGAACCTAAAAATACAAAAAAATATCAAAAATAACTAACAAGTAAATAAAACAAAATTAATCTTGAAAAATTTAAACATCAATAAATATTGTCAAAATAATATAAAGAAACAATAAGTCCTCTGGATCAATTTTGACAACAAATCTTGGAAAAAACTACAAATGTGTGTAACTCTTAATTTAAAGGAAAAATTTGAGTTTTGTTTAGAATGCTAGTGAATATAATAAAACACTTCTACATAATGTTACTGAGAAGTGCACATATTTAACCCTTACTGTTCATATCTAATGATGACAGAGACATGTCATCAGGTGTTGACAGTGTCATATCCCTGTTGTTAGTCAAGCTAGTAATTCAAGTGACATGATGAGACAGTGAGGTGTGTAAATGTACTGTAGGCTACACTACAGTAACAAAGATGTGTGACAGTAATACATTTGTACATTAGTCAACACAATGTGTAGGAACACAGATAATGTGATAATGTGGAGGATAATTACCGTTACAGACACGGCGCCCATCGCGAGGCTCAGCTGCTCCTGTAAAACACACGAAGACTTGTGAAACAAACAAAAGTTGTAAACAAAGCGACAACAATCAGACACGTGGTCTCAGTCAAGTACACAGACTGACACAACCATGCGGTGAACTCACTGTTCACTCACTAAATAATTTGAAGTTCGCCAAGAGGCCGTCTGTTGACTGGTATCATACTTACCTGTAAATGTAACAAATCCTTCAGTACAACCTGTGGACAACAAACACACAGGCACGTGGGCATCAGAGTAGGTTTCAGTAGGAGTTTCCATCATTTAAATACTCTCTGGGGGCTGCCACCACTTGCAGAATGTCGGCTAATTGCTTAGAAACAGAGCAGAAAACAAGGACCTCGTGTATGGGGAGCCACTCAGGCCATAATTAGTGAGTTGTAGACACAGGTGGACGTGTTGATTATCTCAGTACAAAGCTGTGAGTTCAATAGCCAGACACGGACATGACACTGAGTTGTGTTTGTAAGTGTGACCAGAGTATATTCAAGGTGAGTAGTTGTGTTGCAAGTTGTTATTGAAGCACGTGCTAGATGATAGATGTCAGCTGTGACGACAACAGCAGCAACAGACGGACGTTTACTGTGAAGCGTGTGGTCTACAGACTCGCCTGCACTTGAACACAATGCCAGTGACAAGGGATGTAAGTGGCTAGCAAGACAAGGGCCACTGTTGTGTAATAGGTCAAGACACTCAACACGGGTCACGGCGGCCCTTCATTAACTCACTCACACGAGAGCCTCACTTCCGCTTCCTCCTGAGGCCGGCCTTGACCCTGCATGGTGTGGAGTCTTGAGGTCAGTGAGAAAGTGGAGTGGCTGGCATGGCAGTGACAACTTGAACACACAGACACACTGACAGTCAGTAACACACAGACACACTCACAGACACACTCACAGACACACTGACAGTCAGCAACACACACACTCACAGACACACTCACAGACACACTGACAGTCAGTAACACACAGACACACTCACAGACACACTCACAGTCAGTAACACACAGGCGTTGGCAACTTCACAGACATTTGTTGCTTGTATACATGTACTCACACCCTCCCTCCTTCTCCAGCTCATACCCTCCTGCTGGTGTGTCTTTCTTCTCTCTCTCTTCATCTCCTTTAGTCTGTTTACATCTTGACAGTGTCGCGTGGCCAGGCAACATCAGTATTTGTTAACATTGTCCAAAGCAAGCTTTGCCTTTCTTTTAAAACTGATTTTTGCATATAATTTTTTTCCCCTTCATGCTGATATGCGTTTTCTAGGTGAATTATTCATTTTTTATGGATTATCTTATTTTAATACACTTAGCTATGACACTTAAAGGAAAAAAATACTTTTGCCAACAAGAACTTCCGGTAAAACTGTTCAGACCAGGCCGTTGTAACCCTAGTAGCGAGAGAAGGTTGTAGCTGTTCCTTGTGTCTTCCTGTCTGCCTCCTTCCATCCCACTGTTGCCAGTGTGTTCAAGAGCAATGTCGTCCACTTGTTATCAGGAGTCTCATTGTGCACGTGGCGTGGACTGTAGTGTCGGCCTTTTCTACTCTTGTCGTCTGTTGTGTGGTGAACACAGGGAAAACACTTTTCCTTCTCTCCATGGTGTGTGCAGTGGCAGGATGTTGATGTGCGCCTTTCTCCTTTTTTTGATGATTCAAATTAAAACTTCGATCATGCAATTTTTTTTTATTAGCTCTTTTTTTATATTTTCAGAGTGGTGTTCCTACGCCTTGTGATAATTGTACAACTGGTCGGGAAAGCGGTTAGTCAGTACAAGTGAAAAATTGTTACCCTACAGTGCCTACACCTTCATTGGGGTGATTATTACTTCCACAGTTAAGTTACCATGTGACAGATGGCCCGTGCTACACCCTGTATACACCCTTTACACACCCAGCCAGTCGCATCGCTCACTCTTTCACAGAAAGTTCCATCAATTCTCGCCTGCCGCTGCCTCGCATCAATTGATTCAAGCACCAAACGACAGTGGCGATGACGAAGGTGATCCGATAGTTGTCTCCCGCAGACGACAAGTTGGTCCAGCGGTACGATGGGGTCACCGGCCACTGCCTCGCATCGCTTGCTGCCGTCGAGGAACGACAGTTGACAGTTGTTGTGACACAGTTGACTGGTGTCGCCACACTTCACTTCTTCACTGTTCGTCCGGGAGACGCGACGATACACTCTTGCAACTTTCTTCGTTTCTTTGAGAAAACCAGACCACAAGTCCCAACAGGTAGGCATCTACGGTCATGTACGGTCCCTCCTCACACCCGCTGCCCTCGGCCGTTCACACACTCAGGGACCGTTGTCTTCTGCTGTAGTACGAAAAAAGTCACATAATGCTAATGTAATCACGTGACCGCCACAGACATTGGTACTAGTACCTACTACATACATCCAATCGAGATTTTGGTAAGTCAATAGCCCTACATGCAATAGCCCTTAAAAAGAGTTGTCCAGAGGCCAAAGACCATCGCGCGCAGATGGCAACAGGATGTTGGAAAAGGACACTCAAGCGGACAACATATTATAAGTAGTAGCAGTATCATAAAACCCTCTGATCCCCTACACCAAGGAAACCAGAGATGAAAGCGAGTGTAGATGAAGGTGAGGTCGGAGGACACTGACCCCCGCAGTACCCCTTCTCTCTCTCTATCAATATGCTGTGCTGTGTGCTGGTCTACATACCAGTAGTCGTGACACTAACGACACATCTCTGGCCGACATGTGTCCATCACAGCGACATCTTTAGACGACAAACGACTGTCACATGACACAGACCCAGGGCCGCCAACAGGGGGCAGCACCGTCGCTAGATGACAGATGAGTACATCGGTCAAGGACTGACCAGGAAGCATCAAGAAACCAGGTGTTGTACCAAGGGTCGGGTCTACCTTTATGCAGACCAGACAGGGGCATAGGGGGAAATGATGGAGAGGTGGGGGGGGGGGGGGCAAAA
>SRHC01002938.1:5232-24148 GCA_004794325.1 Pomacea maculata | reverse complement strand
CAGTAATGATCTCAACCATGTGTTACATGTAGCATCATCTGATTGTGAATAAATCACCTGTATCTGTGTATTCTTTCAGACTTTTAAACCGCCAGTGTTTATTTTTGATGACGACATCGCAACTAAATGTTTACATCTCGCGCAACGATCCAGCACGAGGTACCCGGCGTCCTGCGGGAGGAAAACAACAAGTGAAGCACATTCCTTTGGTTCCTCCCTCCTCAGCTAGTGACCAGAGGTTTCCTCCACAAACTTACACTCACTTGCACACACACACACACTTGCACACACACACACACACACACGTGAACACAATTTCAAAGCGTGACAAGTGACAGGAAGACAGGTAAAGTAAATGTTTATTGAGTACAAACTGTCCACAGACGATACATCACGATGTCACAACATGGCGCTAAATACTGTCGATGTGTATACTGTATACTCAGCAATCATCATCAGACTACCCGCCCCCCTCCCCCTACCCTGCCTGTCGCTTACAAAAGCAGCCGATGCTCACAGAATATCAAATACAGGACCTTTCAGTGCCACAGTTACGTTTCCGGTACAATGACCCTTAACCTGCTCCCGCTACAGTTTGTAGTCCCCCATAGCACTGTCTACATTGTTAAGGCATCTTACTTTGGTGTTCTAGAATATTTCACGTGTCTGTAGAAACCTTCGAGTCACTTCGCTTCTGTTTATAATGTTTGTGAAGTTATTTTCACCTGGCTAGCTCTGTGTGCTTCAAGTCTTGTTATAAGCAAAGGACAGGTAGAAGTAGCAGGTAGAAGTAGCAGGTAGAAGTAGCAGGTAGAAGTAACAGGTAGAAGTAACAGGTAGAAGCAGCAGGTAGAAGTAGCAGGTAGAAGTAGCAGGTAAAAGTAGCAGGTAGAAGTAACAGGTAGAAGTAACAGGTAGAAGCAGCAGGTAGAAGTAGCA
Organism: Pomacea maculata; assembly: GCA_004794325.1. NCBI lineage: Eukaryota > Metazoa > Mollusca > Gastropoda > Architaenioglossa > Ampullariidae > Pomacea > Pomacea maculata. The sequence continues at coordinate 23,209 of SRHC01002938.1, read as the reverse complement.
GGTAGAAGTAGCAGGTAGAAGTAGCAGGTAGAAGTAACAGGTAGAAGTAGCAGGTAGAAGCAACAGGTAGAAGTAACAGGTAGAAGTAGCAGGTAGAAGTAGCAGGTAGAAGTAACAGGTAGAAGCAACAGGTAGAAGTAACAGGTAGAAGTAACAGGTAGAAGTAACAGGTAGAAGTAACAGGTAGAAGTAGCAGTTAGAAGTAACAGGTAGAAGTAGCAGGTAGAAGTAACAGGTAGAAGTAACAGGTAGAAGTAACAGGTAATTTAACGCCAAAGAAAGAAATTAATGATGTCTGTCGTCACCGCTCGACAACAACGAGGAGTGTGACAGGATGTAGGAGGGTCTGTCGTTACACAGTAGACTACACGTCCTGCTAAGTGATTATACTCAGGTATACATAATAAGCAAAGCCAACGAATGTCGCCCTGTCGCCGCAGTGTTGTCGCTGATGGTGTGCTGTAGAGGTGACGTGTACTGTCGCCACAGGTCAGCTGACTGGTCACGTGCGCCAGGTGTGTCGCTACAGAGCACGTGACTCACTTGTCCGGCCAGTAGGGCAGACTGGTCTCCTTCTCCGGTGTGTCCACCAGGAACGGCTCCGACACTCCGTCGGCGTTCACGATGATGCGCTTGCGGTAGCGACCGTTCCTGTGGGCGGCCGTCACCTCCATGATGGAACCGTTGTTCCCTTCGTCCTGCAGCAGCCGCAGGAAAGCCGAGACCACGTCTTCCGGTCTGCAAGAAGAGGGAATGATATAAACTAACTGGTTGACAGGTACAACTCAGCTTCTTCTCTCTTTGTAGGGTTGACGTCGACACCACTCACCTGTCACCATCCGCCCGAGACTTCGATCAGTTTGATGATGTCCTAATTACTTTGACCATCCACCCGTGACTTTAATTACTTTTATTACCAATATGACTTCTACGCCTCTTGTGTTCTGTCTTCACGGCGATGTTTAGTCGATATTCATTTTTGTAGGAAAAGAGGCGAAAACACAGGCAATGTAAAAATGCTGAATGCTGTATCGCACTGACATTATTTTTCCACTCAGGAACAGAAAAAACTAAGTATAAGGTAAAAACCTCAACACCAAATGTCATTGAGTATAATGTCGCCCACTAGCAAGAAAAAAACAAGTGTCAGTGAAGAACAGAAAAGACGATTTCTCACTCAATGATAGTGGCCTTGACGTAGACCCTGAACTCATCAAGGTCGATGACCTTGTCCTCGGCGACGACCATGAGGTCAGTGTTGACGGGCATGGGGCACAGACTGCACCAACGCACGCCGTACTCCTTGTTGTGAGGGTCAGCCTGATGGACAGACAACAGACAGCCTGATGGACAGACAACAGACAGCCTGATGGACAGACAGGAGGAGAGACAATGACATGTCTGTAACTATCGTCAGTCCTGTCATGTCAGGAGGACTGTGTCAGTACAGACTGTGTGCCGGGTTCCTCCCATCGCAGCTTGTGGTTCCTCCACCTCGGGGTGTCAAGATGGCGGCCTATGTCTCGTGATCAAAGTCAGGCAAAGTCTGTTTTATTTGAAATGAAATAAACATCGTATGTTGGGCGCCACTTACCGCCCTGCTCTGTGTGAAGCCAAGCATGGCGTGCTTCGTGCCGACATAGATGGGCATGTGATACCAGTTGGTCATACCTGCAACACAAACAGGGGAGGTAACAAAGTCACCGATACCAGGTGGTCACACGTGCAATACAAACAGGGGAGGTAAGTCACGGATACCAGGTAGTCACACCTACAACACAAACAGGTGCAACATGAAAGAGGTAAGGTAAGGTAAGTCATTGATACCAGGTGGTCACACCTGCAGGAGGAAACAGGGAGGTAAATCTTTGCCACTGACAGTCAAGTAACCAGTCACCTAGAGTGGAAGTTTCTGTTGTCATGGACACGGAGTTGCGTGCACAGCCAAGGGAAGCAAGTCCGACAACCGTGAGGACAGAGGACCAGCAGAGTTCAGATGCCAGAGGTCAGTGAGCACGACAAACATCGACCCTGCACTGGCAGGACACTGAGGACAATGTGAGGAGGAAGAGGAGTCCTTACCCACGATGGACACCGTGTTGAGGATGACACCACCGCGGCCTCCCTTGTCACGCCGCATGTGCTCTAGTGCGATCATGCTACCCCGGATGGGCGCCGTCTGTAGACACACCCCGGGTATACACGAGCTGTTTAAATATTGCGTGTAGACAAGAAGTATGCACACTGTTTATAGATACTACTTCACACACAGTTATATTTATATAAACCATGTGTCTACTAGCTGGTGATGTCTACTCCTCGTCTTTCTCAGCGTGGCAACGTCTACTCATTCTGGTGATGTCTGCTTATGTAATGATGGCAATGTCTACCCCGTGTGATGATGTTACCGTGGCAACGTCCACTCATCCTGATAATGTCTACTCATCGTGTAATTACTACTTACCGGGGAACTACTTATTTACCTCGTTGAGATGTAATCGAGAAGTGCCAGTGGTGATGCCTGTAGACTGTGCTGATGTCTGATGAGACTAGCGATGTCTACTTACTGTGCTGATGTCTGATGAGACTAGTGATGTCTACTTACTGTGCTGATGGACACTAACCTTGCGATCTGAGCTTAGGGTGTTGTGGACTGTGTACTGACTTCTATCCATCATGGTGTTGCTTATTTATTGTGGTTACATCGACTTTGAGGGTGTTGGGTTGTGTATTGATGTCTTCTCACAGTGATGATGTCTACTCACAGTGTGGGTGTCTACTCATAGCGATGATGTTTACTCACAGTGTTGATGGCCAACATTCTCTCCCAGATGCTCTCGTCGAGGATGCCGGCGTTGTTGCAGCAGATGTCGACGTTGCCAAAAGCAGCCACGGCGGCGTCGAATGAGGCTGTGGGGAGGAAAAGGCACGTGCACTGTCATGGCAACGACACGTCATTCAAACACAAGGTCAGCATCACTGACTGGACCCACACCTCAACACTCGACACTAAACACTAAACACCATGTTGACACTAAAGACACTGGGTCGCCATCACACATCCCAGAGAAGGATGCAAACAGTTTTCAGGACACACCCTATGAGTCTTGCATTGTTTACCAGACTATAAATATGTCAGTGTCATCAGTAGACACCTCCGTGTATGTCATGTCGTTAACAGAGACACTAGGTAATGTCACTGTCATCTCTCGCACCACAAGACATCTATTAGGGCCCTCGCAGTGTGTGTGTCTGTTAGAGTGTGTGTGTTTGTTTGTGTGTTTGTTTTTGTGTGTGTGTATGTTTGTGTGTGTGTTGGTTGTGTTGAAGTTACTGGTGTGTACACGTGTCCCTGGCACTGTCCTGTGTATGTGTGCACAGCCGACAAGCAAGAGAACAAAGCCGTGAGCACCTTTCAGTGCGTCACCGTCCGTCACGTCACACTCGCGGAAGATGACCACCTTGGCGCCATACTTCTTCTGCAGGTCAGCCTCCAGCTCCTTGCCCTTCGCCACGTTGATGTCGATGAAGAACACCTGCCCACAAATCACACAATGTCTTCACACAGCCACAGTAAACACTGACACAGCATTGACACCACAGTAAACACTGACACAGCATTGACATCACAGTAAACATTGACACCACAATAAACACTAACACCACAGCATTCACACTACAACATTGACACCACAAGGCAGGATTTGTGTGAGTGTGTGTGCGTGTGTAGGTGCGTGTGTGTGTGTGGAGCAGTGGGCACTAATGTCTTCCTGTGTTTTGCTGCAAGGAACGACACGTAGGAAGAAAGGAACATTCCAGAGAGTGGAGTTGGTCTCCAGGCACCGGCGGGAGGAAGACCCTGTCAATGCCGGGCTCTCAGCCTGGAGGCTCGGTGCCAAACTCATAAACACAAACAGCCTTGACCTTGTTTGGCTTGTACGACTGCACCACTTTCACCAGCAGGTGCAGACAACCGCTACTAGCCCACCTAGTGACGTCATCACAGCCCGGCCCCAGCTTCTCTCCCCTTGAAACTTTGTTAGCCTCCCTTAGACGCCAGCTGTTTATCTAAGCAGTCCTGGCTTACAAACAAAGTGTAGTTGATGTAGCATGCTCGCCTGGGTCACGGCAGCCTCGGCCTCCAGCCTCCTCCTGCCACCAGCCTCCAGCCTCCAGCATTCAACCGAATTTCGCAAACTGCAGCACTCCCCGCTTATCTCGCATCCCGACTGTGACTCACAGTCAGATAGTGACAAGTGTTCATCTCACACAGAAATAGCTCCCTCCCATGTGCCAGGTAACATAACTGCTGAGGAGGAGCACAAATCTGACATAAAATTCTTTCAGTCCGACTGAGAAGGAGTAAATGAAATAAAGAAAGAACGAAAACAAAAACGATCGAGCAAAATAAAGAAAGAAAACTGCTGTCGCTGCATTCCCCTTCCCTCAAATGTTATTATCGTCTCCTAGAGTGTCAGCTGTTCATCCTAAACGCTTAGGATTTGTTTACAAAAATTAATTTCGTTTATCGCGTTTCAAGAGATGTTTAGAGCAGGGAGACGTGTTCACAAGGTATGTGGCGATATTTTCAGCCGCTGCCAGCAACATTCCTGAGTTCAGCCAGCAGGTCATCAGCCTCCCCGTCGTGGCCTTGGGCCGCAGCGAGGTTAAAATTAAAATGGAAATATTGCACGTGTCTCCTTAGTGGGCCACAGGGAGCGGGAGCTGTTTACCGCACTAACCCTGGTCTTGTCTTTACCTGCCGCTACGTGCCGCGTGCCGCCTGCCGCCTGCCGCCTAACTGCCGCATGTAAGTTCAGGCAGTCAACACGTAGAACGTTAGTCCGCGAGCTGCACGTGCACAGAAACTAGGACAAGGCCACCATCTTGTTCTGACATACTTCAGGTTCTGGACAACTTGCTCCTCCTTGTCTCTGTTCCTCCCTCTCTCTCCTTGTCTTCCTCTCTCTCTCCCACGTTGTTGTGCATGTCACGTGTGTTGTTTCCCTTATTTATTATCTCCCTTTAAAACTCTCTGTCGTTGCCACCTCATCAGTTGCCCCTTGACTGTGGCTGTCCCCCTTCCTTTCAGAGGGTTAGCTGACGACAACATGTAGGTGATAAGGGCTGTGATGTGATGTGGGCTGTGATGTGAGCTGTGATGTGGGCTGTGATGTGAGCTGTGAAGTAACGTGGGCTGTGATGTGGGCTGTGATGTGAGCTGTGATGTAATGTGGGCTGTGACGTGGGCTGTGATGTGAGCTGTGATGTAGGTTGTGATGTAATGTGGGCTGTGATGTGAGCTGTGATGTGGGCTGTGATGTGAGCTGTGATGTCGGCTGTGATGTGAGCTGTGATGTAATGTGGGCTGTGATGTGAGCTGTGATGTGGGCTGTGATGTGGGCTATGATGTGAGCTGTGATGTGGGCTGTGATGTGGGCTATGATGTGAGCTGTGATGTAATGTGGGCTGTGATGTGGGCTGAGATCTGAGCTGTGATGTGGGCTGTGATGTGAGCTGTGATGTAATGTGGGCTGTGATGTGGTCTGTGATGTGAGCTGTGATGTGGGCTGTGATGTGGGCTGTGATGTGAGCTGTGATGTGAGCTGTGATGTAATGTGGGCTGTGATGAGGGCTGTGATGTGGGCTGTGGTGATGGTCAAGAAAGTTTGACCTGCTTCTTAACGCGGGGTTACACAGCTCGCAGCTCTACAACCAACTGTGGGGCACCAAGGAGAAGTTCCCCTCCTTCACTGTTACACTTTCAATGCCTCACCTTCTACTTCACTGCCCGGTCTCTCTTTAAACGAAGTGACAAACATTGGAAATGTTTTGTTAATGAAGTATACAAGTATACATGCATGTAACTAAGCAGAATTTCCATCATTAAACGCTAATGAAGAAAGAAAACAACGAACAGACAGGTCTCGGACAGACCAGAATCACGTGACGGATCCTGAATGTTGACTGGACCATTGTCTGCCGGACATCAGGCAAAGAGAAGGAGAAAGAAAGGAGGAGAATGTCGGTGGATGTGGAGAGTGTCAGAGGACACGCAGGGTGCTCTGGGCGGACGGCTGTCCGGTCGCAACACTCACCTTAGCGCCTCTAGCGGCCAGAGCGCTGACCATGCCGCGCCCGATACCCAGCGAGCCACCCGTCACGAACGCGTTCTTGCCGGCGATGTTCATGATGTCGACGTCAGCTGCTGTTGAAGATGTCGGTGATGTTGTTAGTGGAGGCGGTGGCCTGGAGTTAGACGATTGTCGTCAGGGACGTGTCGTCAAGCGGACTGGCGGCGATGTGCCCAGGGTTCGAAGCTGCTGACGAGGGACAAAACTGAGCGGACAAGTCGAGAGCTCGGGTCTTTGAGAAGCAGTGGAACTCGGTGTGCGGCGCCGGCGGTGAGGGGCTGGCCTTATAAAGGACGACAACGAGGCGCGTGTGTCCAGGCCAGGTCACGTGACTGCCTTCATGCTTACGCACGCGCTTTCTCCAAAATCCCAAAAACTGCTTCGTGCACAGGCGGCGCCACGAGGCGTCAACCGGCAATTAATGACTTCTTTAGCTGCTTACTACCTGCATAGTCCGTCGGTCGGTCAGTCAGTCGGTCGGTCGGTCGGTCGGTCAGTCGGTCACCTCTAGCACGAGACCAGTGCGATGTCCGGCAACACTGCATCATCATTGTCTGTCACCACAGAGAGAAAAACAACAACGATAATCAAGGAGAGTTCGAGGAGGTGAAGGACAAGTGGCGTTGTCTTACTTGTTGTTATCATCACATGCGATAACTGTCTGACCTTTGACCCTGGGGCCTGTAGACAGTGCAGCTGTACTACAACAGCATTCAACGTCTTATTCATGAAGATTCGGAGTTGGTTGTGTGCATCACAAAGACATACAACAGAGTGACTCACAATAGTAACTCCACTATGGTGCTGTCATTTTGTGTGATGTCACTCAAGAACATGGGATAAAAGTCTACACTAGTGTGATGTCACTTAAAGAGCATGGGATAGAAGTGTACACTAGTGTGATGTCACTTAAAGAGCATGGGATAGAAGTCTACGCTAGAGTGATGTCACTTAAGAACATGGGATAGAAGTGTGTACTAGTGTGATGTCACTTAAGAACATGGGATAGAAGTGTGCACTAGTGTGATGTCACTTAAGAACATGGGATAGAAGTGTGTACTAGTGTGATGTCACTTAAAGAACATGGGATAAAAGTCTACACTAGTGTGATGTCACTTAAAGAGCATGGGATAAAAGTCTACACTAGTGTGATGTCACTTAAAGAGCATGGGATAAAAGTCTACACTAGTGTGATGTCACTTAAAGAGCATGGGATAGAAGTCTACGCTAGAGTGATGTCACTTAAGAACATGGGATAGACGTTCAGACTGGTATGCGAGAGGGAGAGTGTCAAGCTCGGGTTAGTATAAGCGAGTATACAAACGGACTAACGCACAATGATTGAGGAAGTCAAGTGAGGACAGGACATCACAGAATGACACTACAGGTGTCTCAAGGTAACTCAGCGTTAGTTTGTCTCAGGATGTGACATCACAGAATGACACTACAGGTGTCTCAAGGTAACAGCGTTAGTTTGTCTCAGGATGTGACATCACAGAGTGACACTACAGGTGTCTCAAGGTAACTCAGCGTTAGCGTCTCTCAGTATGTGACATCACAGAATGACACTACAGGTGTCTCAAAGTAACAGCGTTAGTTTGTCTCAGGATGTGACATCACAAAATGACAGAAGACAAGGGCGCGGGTGATCCACAGCCCCATACACCCTGAGGCCAACAGGCGGCAGCAGCTTGTTGATGCACGTGAGCTACGTCACCGAGTGCAGCCAGCAGTCAACGGTGTTGTAGTCGGTGTTGTAGTCGCCCACCGGTGCCAGACTCGGCCATACGTCATTGCGACAGTCGAGTCACGTGGGCAGCAAACAGGAATCACCTGGTGATAGCCGGACTTTCACTGTTTGTTGACAAACGTCACTTGTTTGTAAACATCTGCTGTGGACGTTGTCAATAATTAACATTCTTTGACATTAATCTGAGTTCTTTATCTGGCACCTCCACTGGCGACTCGGAGCTAATTAAGGTTTTACTTATTAATTATTACTAATTAGCAGTTTGATGTGTGAATCGTGTACACGTCGGCGTGGAGGGTGGAGTAGTGGGGAGGGTAATTACCAAAAGTTAATTGCTCAATTACCACGACTTGGCGAGAAAGTGGAATGTTGGGATATCACAGCGAGTGTGGCTGAAACAAAAATTCTTTGTTTTCCTCATCTGCTGATGAAGATGATAATCGTCAAATGGTCGTCTCGGCTCTTCTCGTAGTCCCTCGTCCAATGTGCTGAGTGCGCATGCTCCCTTTCCTCCCTCGGTCAGCAGGCGGCGTGGTTACTGATGTCGTCGTCTCTTTGTCCTGTAACTGGCGCGTGCAGACAGCATGGTGTGTTCGTCACATGTTCCCTCCCGGTGTCTGCTGACAGGGCCAGGGTGTCACGTGTCACGTGACGTGGGAGGTCCGTTGCTGATTGTACCACATCTCGTATTTCTGACAAATTATCTCCGCACTCATAGCGACCTGTGGAATTTTTTGTGATCTGCATTTCATTTTCTCCCTTTTTCTGCTTTCCTTCCTTGTGTTTCTTTTTTTTCGTCCTTCCTTCCATAATTTCTGTCTGTCCTGCCGTCTTGTCGCGAACTAACATCTGTGATTTAAGCCTGAGAGTGTAAAGGTTGTGTTGCACGTGCGTGTGCACGCGTGTACAGACAGTTGCTGGAAATAGCCGGCAGTGCATATCTCTGCCACGAGGTGTCGCTGTCCTCCATAATTATCAACAGACGTAAACAAGTCGGTGAGCAGTGCGTGCGTCCGCGCCTCATGTCATGGCGGCCTGCAGTGCTGCTGGGAAGTGGTACACTGGGTCAACTAAAGGCTTCGACACACAGTGCGATCACACACGCTGCATCCCGTGCCGTCTGGTGTGGAGTCCATCACACACTGGTCGTGCAGTGTGAAGCAGGCTTTAGTGAGACAAAATTGACAAGAGTGTGTGACAGAGGGTGTGACAGTGTGTGACAGGTGTGTGACAGCAGTGTGTGACAGGGGGTGTGACGGGTGTGTGACAGAGTGTGTGAAAGAGGGTGCGACGGGTGTGACGGGTGTGTGACAGCCACGTATGACTGCAGTTTCGTTTGTGGGCGTGGTTTAATCTGTGATTACCTTGTTTAATTAGTTTCTTTGAAGAAACGGCACGAGAAGCAAACTTGTATTAAACATCAACACTTGTCAGATAAACAAACCAAAAGTCAGTTTGTCAGCTTCCCATGATTGAGTCCATAATCAAGTGTCTGTTGCTAGGGTCTCGCAGGCTCACAGTATTTCTAACCAGCAGAAATTTTAAGTTTTCTGTGTGTCGCGGCCTTTAGCCAATGCAAGTGCGCTGGATGCAAGTAACCTTGACACGAAGGAGGAACAATCAGTGTACACAGGGTCAAGGTCATGCCACAGGGCACACGTCTTATGCTTAATTAATCTTGACTACAGCTGATCGCCACATGTCAGGTCATTACATGTCTGATCACCAGTCGACTGGACCATAACCCTCTGTCTGACCTTTGAACTCTCTGACCTTGTGATGCAGACTTCCCAAAAAGTAAAGCAGAACACAATAATTCTGCACAATCTCGGGGATGACTCCAGCAGCAGTTCCAGATGGGTTGGTGCTTCCACTGAAGTCCCACGTGAGAATAAGACTTGTTGAAAGACATGGCGACTATTTACTGACATCACATGGCACGTGCATGGTGACACTGACTACTACTTGATGACAGCACATGGCACGTGTCACTGTTACTGTCACTGTTATTTCCACATCCGCACTCTTGGACGACTCGGACCCATTATCAATAAGAAGACTGCTAATGCAGTTGCTGTGTCCCTCATCGGTTCTACATTAGACTTTGCCAACAGCTGCCTCTGGGGGATTTCAAAGAGCGAGTTGTCGAGGCTACAGCGAGTGCAGAATACGGCTGCGAGGATAGTTGCAGGAAAGAAAACAACTGACCACATTACTCCTGTACTTCGTGACTTACATTGGCTTCCTGTGGAGAAGAGAATTGAGCACAAATTGTTAACCTTAACCTATGGCTGTCTTCACGACCTTGCGCCTGTCTATCTGCAAGAACTCATTCGCTGTTACCAACCTCAGCGGAACCTTCGTTCAGCAGCACACTTCAGACTTGAACGACCGAGTGTTCAGTCAGGGAATGCTAATAAGAAGACTGCGGGTTTCAGATCCTTCTCCAATGTAGCCCCGCTTTTGTGGAACTCGCTTCCCCTTTCGACCAAGGAGTCTGATAGTCTTGCAGCTTTCAAGAAAAATCTTAAGACTCACTTGTTTAAACTTTTTTGAAGTTTTCATTTGACCTGCAGTTTGGTGGCTGCTGGGATCACCGCGCATTGAGCGCATCTTTGTGATGCTCGTTATAAAACTACATCATCGTCACTGTCACTGTACCACCTGTCACTGTACATGCTGCAGGAAAATGAAGCGAGAGGAGGGGAGAGCACCGGCTGGTAGACATGTGATCAGTGCAGTTATGCCCCTTGCTCACAGGTGTGACACAGGTTGTGCCAGAAGTTACAGGTAACAATAGACAGAGAGCAACCACTGGTCCCTGAGCAATGAGAGATTGCAAGTGTTTGTGTACTCAGTGATGTGTGTGTGTGTGTGCTCATTGTCTGATTACTGATTGTCTACACTGTGTTGTTAATAGTTCCCTTAGTTCTAGAATTCATTCCTTTCTGCAGGTTAACGAGAAGCACAAGAGAGTTGTATATTTCTGAGCCTCGTTTTGTATATCTCCCCCCACCCTTTCTGTGTTTGTGGTGAAATTAACTTTGATAAGTCCAACAAAACTAATCAGATTAAGATAATTGGATGAGAGCACAACTAAGCACAGGATTCAAACAAGGCGGAAGGCTGTACACTCATCTCTTGGCTTGTCGGCTCCACATGGGATTGTGTTGGTGGCTACAGACTTATGGTGAAGGCCATGTTTGTCTTTGTCCTTCTTTCAGTCCAAGTGTCCATTCTCCATGATCCACTGTGAACAGTGCTCACACTCTCCATAGCTTGCACAGGCAGAAAGCAAACGATGTGAAGTGGGAGGTTTTGTACAGTTTATTTCACATCCATGTTATCGTTAACCAGTACAGTTTCACTTTATTTATAATTACACATATTTTGAAAGAAATGTACACTGACAAAAATAAAGACAACCAGTTAAAGGTGGATAAGATGATGGAATTGGATACAAGGAGTTATCTAAAAATAGTAACACTCTATTTCATGCATGACCATAATGACTGAAAGACAGACACACATAAATTAAGTAACACACACACACACAGTAACACACACACACACACACACACACACACACACAGTAAAACACTACACTGATGGCAGCTGATAAAGAGTAAATAGCCAAGTTCCCCTAAATTCCAAGATAGCTTACAAATATTGCATTAGTAAAATTGACTCTATCATATTACAATTTTTTTTTCTAGTGGAAACAACTTTGATTGATTTGAATAATTACTTTTGACTGACATCAAGAAGTTATGCTGATTCTGTTTTGTTCAACAACAGAGGCAGTGTCAATGAATGAACAATAATGAAGTCAGTCTCAGTAGACAGTTATATACAGTGATGAAGTCAGTCTCAGTAGACAGTTATATACAGTGATGAAGTCAGTCTCAGTAGACAGTTATATACAGTGATGAAGTCAGTCTCAGTAGGTTATATTATACAATAATGAAGTCAGCCTCAGTAGACAGTTATATACAGTGATGAAGTCAGTCTCAGTTCGTTGTGTTATATACCATAATAAGCCTGTGTGTATCATATTTAACAAAAGACAACAAATGTAACTATATGCAAAACAAACTCAACAAACCGTGTGATAAGTCAATGTTTATATTGAAAGGGAATGGGTTTCTCGGCAACAAAGCACTGAGCTACAGGAGGCAGTACAGGTGTTCACATAAAGCTCTTAGCAGATGTACAATCCACTCTCTCACCTGTTGTGACCTCAGTGACTGTACTGTAAATATTTACCTCGCCTGCGTCATCGCCGTTTTCCTCAAACATCCTTGTTGTCTGCCTCGCTCTGGGCTCCATGCAAGGATTACCTTGCTGCCTCCACTGGTCAGTGGTCAGGCCACAGGACTGGAGGGTGAGTGGTGAGGTGGAGCAGGAGGAGGAGGTCCTTGGAGTCAGGTACACGTCACCATAGTTACCAGTGGCCGGGTGTCTGCGCACCGCCAGATGGCGGTAGAGGTAGGAACTGCTGCGGCGACAGGGCGTCTGTCGGCTGGACGCGCCTTCGTGCGGGTTGAAAGGTGAGCAGGAGGGAACAGAGGGGAAGTAACTGTTGCTGTCTACAGGCGGGCGGGAGGTATGCAGGGGCAACGACTCGGGTATTCGGTACATCAGTTTGTGGCAATGTCGCTTCTCTCTTCTGAAAACAACAAAACTCAAACTCAGACAGACAGACAGACAGACAGACAAGCTGGAATACGTCCTGTTGTTTGTGCTCATTTCTAACGCAACAAACAAACGTGACATGCTTTACTACTTGTGTCATCAGCTGTTAACTGACAGAGAGAGAGATCATCCGGAAGGAAGAAAGACTGAGAGATGCCGGCCAGCAGTACCAGAGAGAGAACTTACCGAAGGTTCAAAGCCAGGAGCGCAGCAAGACCGGCCAGCAGCACCAGCCCCGCACTCACTGCACCCAGCATCCACACCGTCAGTGGTGACGTCACAGGCACGTGCGGCGAGTCCTGCTGCCCTCCACCACCAGTCGACTGACCTCCTGTCTCAGTCGTTTCAAGTTGACCTTGATGACCTTTCGTAGACACCCCTAGAGAATCAAATGTGACGATGTTCTCTTGTTTACCACTCGCCTCAGTGGAGATGTGTGATGGCGGGGATGTATCACGTAGCTGGTCACACAGGGGGGACTGGACAGTGGTGCTGCTGATACCCTGTGCTTGTAGCCCCTGTGCCTGTGGCCCCTGTAGCCCCTGTGTGTGTAGCCCCTGTAGCCCCTGTGTGTGTAGCCCCTGTAGCCCCTGTGTGTGTAGCCCCTGTACCTGTAGACCCTGTGTAGTCTCGGTCCTTGATGTCCTGTCAGGTGTGGCAATGTTGACAGCCCCTATATACTTGTGGACAACATGTAGACCCTGTTTGACGTCAGCATGACAACGTATAGTTTGGTTCCGACCTTCATCCACCACGGCCTTGACCTTCACTTCACGGTCAGTGGAGCATGCGTAGAGAGTGAAGTTTCCCAAACAACTATTTTCGATCTCGTTGAATGCGGCGATGTTACCTTCCTCACCTGCCTCGGACACCTTCAGCAACACCAGGTTGGTCCTCTCGTGCGTGCACGTCACTAGTGTCACGAGGTCAGATTTCAGGAAAGGGACACCTGTAGTACCTGTGACACAAGACAACAGTACAATGTATGTATTATGTACAGTATAATGTACATTGTAGTACCGTGTTTGTGTATTGTGTACATTGTAGTACAGTGTTTGTGTACTGTACATTGTTGTACAGTGTTTGTATTATGTACAGTATTATGTACACTGTAGTATGTTTGTGTACTATACACTGTTGTACAATGTATGTATTATGTACAGTATTATGTACATTGTAGTACCGTGTTTGTGTACTGTGTACACTGTAGTACAATTATCACGGAAGTGTATACAACAGGTCATTGTAACCCTGCTGAAGGAAGTATACACAGTACGAGTATCGGGCACTGTGTACAGTACAAGTATGGCTGCTGTGTACAGTACAAGTATGGCTGCTGTGTACAGCACAAGTATGGCTGCTGTGTACAGTACAAGTATGGCTGCTGTGTACAGTACAAGTATGGCTGCTGTGTACAACACAAGTATGGCTGCTGTGTACAGTAGGTACAATGATGACGGAGGCAGTACATTACACTGCAGTTATCAGTATCTACAGCAAGTACAATTATTAAGGAACTATGCAGAACAAAAATATTTTATAAGAAACATTGACACAGTGAAACTTGTCTCCTCACTACTGTTACTATCAATTTGAAAATGTTGACTATTCATCTGTCCATACATCCATACATATCGCTCATACATAACATTGTCATATTGACTTTGCAGTCCTCCTCCACAACTGCTCCGCTGGTGTGTGCATAAGGACAATTTATTATTTACTTTTCTTACTTGTGAAACTTGTATGTTTACGAATGGTGTTGTTTGTTTTATTTGTATAATTAAACGTCTCGTCAAGTTGTTATTGTTTTCTGAATAACACCACGTCGCTTACAACTGTCTGCAGTAGTCCACAACACTAAATAAATTCTACTTGAATAATTTAAACCGTCAATAAGTAAAATGGAAGCTGTGTAGTTGCATGTTGTACAGCTCATCAGATGACACAGGCAGATGGCGATATTGTAACGAGGTTCATCTACACTCCTCGAGCTTTGTTGACAATGTCAGGAGTAAGGCCAGGTGCGCACCTGCAGACAACATCAAGTCAATAAACAAGACCTCGAGTCTCCACACATCGACAGACTCCTCACCTGATGTGATGAACAGAAGACAGACCAGTGCCGAGGTCAGCCCCGGGTGACGGACTGGAGACATCTTGTGTCACGTGCTGGTGTCGGAGTTGATGGAAGAACACCACCACCTGACTGCTGACCAGGTGTAGCTGTGTGTCCAGTAGTGCACCTGAAGATCCAGTAAGTAACGGGGCCAGAGACTCCAGGAGCTGAGGGTCCAGCCTGCAGGCGGTTCGCTACCCACCTTCTCTGTGATTGTTGCCGGGCGGGGCGCGTCCAGTGTTAAAGCCGATCTCCCAAACCGGAAACTGGCGATCGAGTTGTATTAGGGAGCTCGCCCCTAACCCTAGGAAATATCAGGTCTCATCTAACAAGACATTTCCTTTCCCACAAGGCAGCAGAGCTGTGCTTGACTTCCGTCCCTGGAGGCTTCGTCAACAGCAGAGTGTAACTGGTGTGTGTGCTCTAACATGTCTGTCTGTCTGTCTGTCTGTCTCTGTCTGTCTGCCTTTCTGTCTGTCTGTCTGGCTGTCTGTCTGTCTCTCTGTGTGTCTGTGTGTCTGCCTGCCTGCCTGTCTATCTGTCTGTCTGAGCAGTATAACCTACAAAGTTGCGTAGGACAGACATAAGATTGTGTGGGACAGACAGACGGACGGACATAAGATTGTGTGGGACAGACAGACGGACGGACATAAGATTGTGTAGGACAGACAGACGGACTAAGTGGACAGACACAGCAGTAAGCAGTGTAAGCAGCGGTCTGCTCACAGGTGTCAAGGACACAGTCCATCTGTCAAGGACGCAGTGTCACGACCTCTAAGCATGGCGGCTGGAAGGAGAGAAAATACTCAAAGTATATTTTTTGGGGTGCACAGGTTCGGACGGTGAGAAAGTCTCCCCTTCTCCTCTCATCCGTGGTAGCGTGACTAGAGTTAGCCACGGGTCCCATGAGGTGGTCTTGCTCTTGTTCACTTTATTTAGTTCATTAGATTGATTAATAATCAGTTGACAGTTGACTGGAGGGAGCTGGATGTTGTCATCAAACGGTTTTTCCTGTGTCAACTACAAAGTGTAAGAGGCAAAGAAATTTGCAAGACACTTCTCGGTAACTCTGAACTCTACGTACGTCTCCAGCTTTCTCTGGCACCAAGGGAACGAGAACTGAGAAATGTTGCACAAAGAACTGGACAGGAGACAGACTCCGGAGAAGACTGGGTTAGAGAACCTGGACACAAGTCAACACGTGTCTGTCTCCTCCACACCTGCAAGGCCCGCTCTCTGACTTTCACCTGTGATGTGACCAGACTCTCACAATTGTCTTTGTCCTCCATGGACAGACGAGGGCTTTAGTTGCTTCCCCTTGACCTAGTCAATTGCTTCCAGGAATCAGCAAGAAGTTACCTCCCTTGGCATGCAATCATTCCTCTCTTTGTGTTACCGACCCTTACTCAGCATGCGGCTCCCCTGGGGTAGCATGCAGTTGCCAGGCAACATTGTATCCACGTGACTGAGTTATTATCAGACAGCGCCATCTTGAACACAATATTCACCTCGCAGACACAATCATGGGAAGGACAAGGAAAGGGAGCTTATTCGTATTTATTTTTCTCTGTTCAAATAATTAATAGTACATTGCTGTCAAGCATGGCATCAAGGGATCAGCCTGTTGCTAAGGTAAATATCAACCTTAGTGTCGTCAATCGTCAGTGATGATGAACATCGAGTGTGTGTCTCAACTTAAACACTTCCGACGCCACCAAGACTTTGACAACAGGCGGCAAGTACAACTGTGGGTGTGGACAGCAAATAAACTGAACACAGGTAGGATGTACACTTACTACTGACTGTAAAACATCCAGCATGATTACATACAGGTGACAGGTGACATGTTCAGCTGTCAGTGTGTCTGTAACTCTGTGGACACAGAGGGAGGTGGTGTGTACATGGGGAGGTTTGGTCTCTTCATTCTTCTTCTATGGTCACTAGCATGAGTAGTAGTAGCAGCAGTAGTGGCATTGAGTGGACATGAGACACGGACTGCACACCTGTAGTTGATGTGACAAACATGGACTAGTCATGTCTGCTGACTGACAGTTGTTGTGAACAAACAAACATACAAACAATACAACTGTTGCCCAGGCTGTGCTGTGGCCTCCTGCTTCTTCATCTGGTGGTGGCTTGGTGGGCAGGTTGCTGAAGGTGGCCTCCTCTTGGTTAGCTGCACCGATCTGAAACACTACAGGTAGACATGTGTGACTAGCCATTGTCACTACTGTCACCAGTGTCACCACATCAAACCGTTGGTACAAGTGCATATCAGAATAGCAACAGCTGAATCCAACTGACTACACTTGACACAAGGATGTCAAATATACATCGCAGCTACAAACATGCAATCAATCAGTTTACTTATGTTTGCTGACAAACTCAGTGTTACAACTATGCTGACATACACATAGATACTCACATTGTTGCTATGGAGACAGAAGGATGTGAGGTACAAGCAGCGCGGGGACCCCGATGACAGCAAGAAACATGGCGCTGACCGACGATTGAAGCGCTAGAGACAGAGAGAGAGAATGTGTAAGTGTGTAAATGTGTAAGTGTGTGTGTAAGTGTGTAAGTGTGTAAGTGTGTAAGTCTATCAACGACTGTAAGAGGACGATGGTCTTTGCAAGAAGTTCGTTCATAGCCCTGTCACCTTGTATTTATTCCTACACTGTCCCTTGTCTCTGGAAATTTATTTCAAGTGTTGTCCAAAATAGAGATCCTGGGTATCACACAGGACTGATTACCGACACTGCAACAGGTCGAATTATTTGTCATGTACCTGAGTTAATAGCACAACATGCTTCAATATTAGTCCTGTAATTAGCTAATTACCCAAAGTTCACCAGGGCTAATCGTTCCTTGCGAATAAAGCAGCCAAATGACAACAGCATTGACCTCCCCTTATTGGCTCCTGAGAGCAGGATCCAGGATCACAACCGATACAGCGACACAGCCACACAGGGGAGCCCCACTACAGCGACACTACAGCGACACTACAGCGACACTACAGCGACACAGCCACTACAGCCCCACTACAGCGACACTACAGCGACACAGCCCCACCACAGCCCCACCACAGCCCCACTACAGCGACACTACAGCGACACAGCCCCACTACAGCCCCACTACAGCGACACTACAGCGACACAGCCCCACCACAGCCCCACCACAGCCCCACTACAGCGACACTACAGCGACACAGCCCCACCACAGCCCCACCAAAGCCCCACTACAGCCACCCCGGGTATATCAATGAGAAGAAGAAGGACA